>JALLOX010002090.1:0-23746 GCA_036939695.1 Thalassiosira ordinaria
CTTTAAAACACGTCTGGCTTTTTTTTGTTATTTTTACATCATTAAAGGCGTAAAACAAAAAATAAAACTTGCAACTACCGGTGCATCTTTAATATTGTATATGTACTCTAATTTAAAAGGTAGGAATATCATTTATATTGATTTAAATCAGGCTTATCAAAACTTAACCAATATTTGGGTTAAATTGAGCAATGTGGATATTTTCTTTATAAATGTTTTGAATAGGTTTGTAAACATTTTCAAAAATCTATTTGAGATATTTAACAATTTATCTAACGTTAACAACAATGTCTTATACGTATTAGGCATGCCAAATAGTGAAAGCCATACAGTTAAAAATATAGTGGTTGAAAAATTATTTGTAAGAGATTCAGTTTTGCATATGAACGCTGCAGGTGGTGTTGGCGGTAATGAAGCCCATACAACAATCGTGCTTGGCCTGATTGAATTTGTATTTAATACAGCAAACCCAAATTGGTTTAATACAATGAGGTGTTGACCAGATCAATAGTTGTGGGCTTATCTACATTTTTTGCAATAACCGCAAGGTTCTATAGTGCGAGGTAATCAATTATTACTTCAACCGATTCTTTGTATTATTCAACCTACTCAAACCAAAGATATTGATAATCTAATTGAAATTAGATGAGTGAGTATAAATACCAAATGGTATTTAGCTGAAAATGAGTGACCACATTTATAGCTCTAAAAGCTACTACTTTTTCATAGTATAATAATAAATTTAGAGCTAAACTTATTTGCTCAAAAGAACTGATGGTAATAGGTTCAAATCCTATAAAGTGTTAATGTTAGATTTTTATTTTCTTAATGTCACAAATCTGTTAATTTTTATTATAATTTTTCCTTTAGTTGGCACTTTTTTTCTATTATTTGTGCCTGCGTCTAATCATTCATTATTAAAATTTTCGGCTTTAAATGTTTCTTGTCTTGTATACCTAAGTTCTATATTGTTATGAGTTTTTTTCAATAAATCTATTGGGTCTTTTCAATTTGTAAATAAACTAGTATGAATTCCATTCTTAAATTTAAACTTTAGCTTAGGAATTGATGGTATTTCACTTTTTTTCATTCTTTTGACAACTTTATTAATCTTTTTGTGTATATTAATAAGTTGGACTAGTGTTAATATAAATGTAAAAGAATTTTTAATTGCTTTCTTAGTTATGGAATTTTTTTTAATTGGTGTCTTCTCTATTTTAGATTTATTGTTGTTTTATATTTTTTTCGAAAGTGTATTAATTCCAATGTATTTAATTGTAGGGGTTTGAGGTTCGAGAGAAAGAAAAATTAGAGCTGCTTATTTCTTTTTCTTATACACTTTATTAGGTTCGGTTTTAATGTTATTGTCTATCTTATATATTTATTATCAAATAGGAACTACTGATTATGAAATTTTATTAACTTTTTTCTTTTCTAAAACTGAACAAAAATTTTTATGGCTTTCTTTCTTTGGGTCTTTTGCAACTAAAGTTCCTATGGTCCCTGTACATTTATGGTTGCCAGAAGCACATGTTGAAGCTCCAACAGCAGGGTCCGTCATTTTAGCTGGGGTTTTACTAAAATTAGGAACTTATGGTTTTCTTCGTTTTTCATTCCCTTTGTTTCCGGATGCATCTTTTTATTTTGCACCAATTGTATACTTACTTTCTATTATTGGAATTGTGTACACATCTTTTACAGCAATTCGACAGACAGATTTTAAGCGAATTATCGCTTATACATCTGTAGCTCACATGAACCTTGTTATGGTAGGTCTTTTCAGTTTTAATACAATTGGGTTAGAAGGGGCAATTTTGCAAAGTTTAAGCCACGGTTTTGTGGCGAGTGCTTTATTCTTAATTATTGGGATAGTTTATGAAAGACATCACACCCGAATGGTTAAATATTACGGGGGACTAGTTCATACAATGCCTTTGTATACTTTCATTTTTCTATTTTTTACAATGTCAAATATCGGATTGCCTGGCACAGGCAGCTTTGTAGGGGAATTTTTGATATTAGCTGGCTCTTTTAAAACAAATACTAGTGCTACTTTTATTAGTGCCACAGGTATGATCCTTGGTGGCTGTTACTCACTATGGTTATTCAACAGAATTTCTTATGGCAATATAAAAATTCAGTATTTGAAAGATTATATTGATATAAATAAGCGAGAAGCGTTTGCTTTTCTGCCATTAATTTTTGGTACAATTGTTCTTGGACTGTACCCAGAAGCTTTTTTAAAATCAATCCATATGAGTGTTAATATGTTGGTTGAAATTACACATTTTCTTAATTTAAATATGATATATATTTTGGAAACAAAGCTTTTAGAAAACAAATCAATTTATTTTTCTTTAACTAAGATTTTTGGGGTTGGCCAATTCCAATCTTCTCTAATTTGCAGGAAACTTGGTTTGTCGCATAACTGCTATTTATCTAAGTTAACACCTGACCAAATTGTACAATTAATCAAATTTATAGAAAATTTAGGTCTATTAATAAATAATAATTTGAAAAAATCAAAAATTATACTTGCAAAAAAATTGGTTGAAATTAAAGCATACAAAGGAATCAGACGGTTAAAAGGATTGCCTGTACGAGGGCAACGCACTCATACCAATGCAAAAACAGCGTCTAAATTTCGTTAGATACTTTTAGGATTAATTTAGTTTATATCAAGTATCAATCTAAACAGCACTTCTTAGTTACAAATTTTGAATGAAACTTATAAAGAATGACAATCAACTATATACTACCACAGATTCAAAGTCCATGTTTATTATTGCATATATTTACTCAAAAAATTTAACTTCATTAACAAATTATTTGAAGTTTCTTTCTAAACTTCAAAAAAACAAAACTTTAAAATTAAAATTTCATGTTACCCAGTCACAAAAAAAGAAAAACTTTACTTTTTTTTCAACATTACAATCACCACACGTTAATAAAAAATCACAAGAGCAGTTTGAATACTATAAATATAGTAAAAAATTAAAGATTCATGTTTCTCAAGTAGTTAGGTTTTTGACAGCTTGAAAATGGGTTAAAACGACTTTATTTTCAGATGTTAACATAAAAACTAAATTTTGTTTTTATGACAAATCGTTTAATATTTCTCAAATTGACTATGATAAATTCATTTTGAAATTCAATAAACAAGAATTGAAACACCTGTTGCATTTAAAACAGAAGAATTTATCAAACACAACAACGCAAACATCTTTGAAACTGTATGATATTCACGGTGAGATTTTGTTGAAAAGTTTATCTTTTGATTTTCAACAACAGTCTGTGAGTGAAGACGATTATACTTATGACTATACTTATAGTTATACTTATGATTATAGTTATGATTAGGATTATTAGATCGATAATCGTGTCTTCAAAGATAAAGATATACGCAAACGTAACTCGCAGTAAGTTTAGATAGCTCAGTAGGTAGAGCAAAGGACTGAAAATCCTTGTGTCGGCAGTTCAAGCCTGTCTCTAAACATATCAAAATTTTCTATGAAAAATACTTTATGAAATATACCTGCTAGTTTGAAAAATGGTTTGCTTTCTCGACGAAGTTATATTTATCAACCAAAAACAAGGTTAACTATCGTTTTTTTAAATATTCTTTGGAATGAAGGGTTTATCCTTGGTTATAAAATTTCTAACTCTAATTCAAACTTGTTTAAAGTTTTTTTAAAATATAAGAATAAAATTCCAGTAATAAGTACCATAAAGTTTATTTTTAAACCTAGTCGACAGATATACTATTCAGTACCGCAATTATGAAAACTTGACTCAAAAAAAAGTCTTGTTGTCCTAACAACGTCAAAAGGTTTAATGACAGTTTCAGAGTGTAAAAAAAACCAAATAGGGGGTAAACCTTTACTTTTAATCAAATAAAAATGAGTTATCTTACAAAGAGGCACATCATTAAGATTCCAAAAAACGTATCTTTATATTATTGTGATATTGAACATATTATTATTCTTGCCAACCCTTTTGGAAAAAAAACATTAATATTGAAAACTAAAGCAATTATTAAAAAAGAAGAAAGGATAATCAAGATCACCCGAGATCCTTTTTTCAATATCTCAAATAATGAAAGAAAAAAGTTGAAAGCAATACAAGGTACTCAAGTTAACCTATTGAAACAAAAACTTTCAGATCTTTCACTTTTCTTCTGCAAAAAGCTTAATCTTGTTGGTGTAGGTTATCGAGTATCTAGTATAAATTTATTAAATCTAAATTTGTTGCATTTTAAATTAGGGTACAGCCACTGTCTTTATTTCAAAATTCCAAAAAACTTAAAAATTTTTTGTCTAAAAGCTAATAAACTTTTTATTTTAGGGTTTTCTTATTTATTTGTAACGCAAATTGCTGCGTTAATTCGTTCTTTAAAAGTTCCTGAACCATATAAGGGTAAAGGTATACTACATACCACAGAAAAAATNATTTATTTCAATTTTTATGCTATTATAAGGAGAAAAGAAAAAAGAAGGAAGGGGGGGGGGGGGGGGGGGGGGGTAAAGATATAAAGATGTTGAAGAAATAAATTTAAAGACGTAAATGAAGTATAAAAAGGATTAAAAAAATTCAAAGTTGAAAGTATGCAAAGTATCTATTCCTTCAAATTTTGGTATGTCAACTTTTATTTATTTGCAATGCTGGTACGTTTTTGGTTTCAAAATTTATCAATCACCAACATTGTATTTATAATTTTATAAAAGCGAGGGTTTTATTTCTTCCGTTACATATTGTCCATATATTTTGGGGTTTATATTACACTTTTTATGTCTAGTTGATTCAATTTTTTAACGCTTAAATATTTCCCCTCTTATTTATTTCAATTTTTATGCTAATATAAAGGGGAAGAAAAAAATACAACAAATAAGTTTTTAAATATCACTTAATTTTTTCTATATTACGATATATTTTATTTTATAGGATTATTACGACGAAAAATAAGTAAGAAGCTTGTAGCTCAGTCGGTTAGAGCATACGCCTGATAAGCGTAAGGTCAGTAGTTCAAATCTACTTAAGCTTATTTATAAAAATACAAAGGTAATTAACTCAATTGGTAGAGTGTTTCGCTTACAACGAAGAAGTTAATAGTTCAAATCTATTATTACCTAACGAATTACGCCTTTAATATTACAAATCTGTTAATTTTTATTCTAATTTGTCTTTCAGTGGGTACTTTCTTTCTTTTATTTGTGCCTTTTCTACTTCAGACCTATTGTTGTTTTATATTTTTTTCGAAAGTGTAGTAATTTTAATGTGTTTAATTGTAAGGGTTTGAGGCTCCAGAGAGAAAAAAATTAGAGCTGTTTATTTTTTCTTCTTATATATTTTAATAAGTTCAATTTTAATGTTATCGCTTATTTTACATATTTATTCTCAAATAGAAACTACTGATTATGCGATTTTATTAACTTTTTTTTCTAAAACTGAACAAAGATTTTTATGGTTTTTATCATCTAATTATTTTGCCAGTAAAGTTCTTACAATTTTGGTACCGTTTACGGTTATCAAAAGTACATGGTGAAGCTCCAACAGCAAGGTCTTTTATTTTAGTTGGAGTTTTATTAAAGTTAGGAACTTACGGTTTTTTTCCGTTTTTCAGTAAATGGTTAATTATGTTTTTTTTCATGTGTTGTTACTTGTTTGTTTTTTTAGTTCCATATTCAGATCGAGATGTTTTCCTTCCTTCCAATCCGCTAAAATTAAGTTTTCCCTGAACTAAATGGTATTTGATACCCGGTAAATCTTTAACATGCCCACCTCTGAGAATAACTGTTGAATATTCTTGTAACTTATGGCCTTCTCCAGGAATATGAGCCATAGTTTTTTTATTGTTGGTTGACTGTAACTTGATTAATTTTCTTAATGCTGGGTTAGGTTTTTTCGGACTCCAAAAAAAAACTTTGTGCAGACTCCTTTCTATGGCGGACAATTGTCTAATGCGGGTACTTTATTTAGTACTCGTTTTTTCTTTCTTTTAGTTCGGCATAATTGATTTATAGTAGGCATCTTTTCAAAGACTTTTACTAAACACGTTTAATAGGACTTGAACCTATAACCTTTGGGACCGAAACCCAACGCTCTATCCAATTGAGCTGTAAACAAAAAAATGATTCAACAACAAACAATTTTAAAAGTAACAGATGACTCAAAAGCTAAAAGTGTCAAATTTCTAAAACTATAAAATGAAAGTTAATAAAATTAAAAATCGAAATTATAAACTATTTAAATATAATTTATTAAAACTACAAGTATATTCAAATAAACCTTTTCTAATAACTACTAACTTTTCAAGCAGTGTAATAGAACAAATAGAAGCTTATTTAAAACAAGTATTAAAAATTAAAAATCGAAATTATAAAGTATTGAATTGGCAATTAGTGAAATTAAAATGTCTATTTTGGCAGGCAAAATACGTGGTTTACTACCCACAACTACAAAAATCCATTCTTAAATGATACTTAGTATACGTCTTTTTAATAGTAATTATTTTCTTATTAACAAAATTGCCTTATATAATACGGGATTTAGACCTAATTATGTGCTATATCTCTAAAAATCCATTTGAGAACCGAGTAAAGTGTGCGTGTGAAGCTTCTCAAATGATCAAACCAGGCAAGTTAATAGTGCCTATTATTGAAGCAAATGACACCACTAGATTACCGGATGCTCCTTTACCTCGAGAAGAGATACTCACTTCTTTTCCAGAGGTTGAATTGGTAAAAGGCTCACTGCTTTCATTGATGCCAGATCACATTGACTTAGAGCAAGATGATCACATGGAGTCTTTAAATATTGCCCTGAGAGGTTTGCTATTAGGCGACGCAACCATTAGTGATGACGTTTTTGTGAAAATCACAGACCGTTACACGGGCAAGTCGTGTAACTTTAACCCGCATTTCTTATCTTTTAAACGGATTGATAACGAATATGGTGGTGATATTATCCGAGTGAGGGGCCACACCCCTTTTAGGGAAGAAATTTACGATTTCCATTTTTGTAAACCAGGACAACATATATTGCTTGCTAAAAATTGTAAGAACTTGATTATTGAAACTAGGCCATCCTGGGAACTCTAAATGGTACAAGTTATATATGAAACTCTTCCAAATCTGATTTTTTCAGATTTGGATAGGCTAAATAACATAACTTGGTTAATGTATTAGATTGCAAATCTCCTGATATCGGTTCAAATCCGGTTTTAGCCTTTTTTCTCTGGCATTTTTAGCTTGAGTAAGATAATAAATTTTTAAGTTTGTGACCATAAGCTTAAACCCTATAAAATCTTTTTTATACATAAGCCCTTTATTTTTACGGCTTTTCTCTTCTAGTATTTTTACTAAATAAAAAATTGTATTTATAAATACAATGGCGAATATAACTCAGTTAGGTTAGAGTGCTAGATTGTGATTCTAGATGTCATGGGTTCAAATCCCATTATTCGCCTTTAAATTAGATCTTTTAAACACATTAAATGAATACCTCAACGTTAATACCGTAAAGAACGTTTGTAAAACGAAATATTATAATGAGGCATTTACAGGTTTTATTACCGTCCTTGCCACTAATTTTTCTAATTGTAAAGAAGTTTTAAAAAATTTAAACAAATTTTAATTGTATAATCAATCAAAATTTTTTTTAAGCTAGTGAACTGAACCATCTAAGTAACTAGACCCAAAATCAACCGAGAGACCGCAAGTAGCGGCGAGCAAACGCGGCATAGATTACGCTTAAAATTTGGCATGGTGTATTTAAAATAAAAAACCAAAGAAGGTAGCATATAGCTAAAAATGCAGTCCTGTAAAATACATTTCAAATTTTTAAGATATCAAGTAAGATGGTACATGTCATGTATTTTCTTAAAATTGGGGTACCACCCTCAAAATCTATAAAGTATTTACGTTTGATAGTAAACAAGTACCGTAAGGGAAAGGTGAAAAAGAACTTTTGAATTTGAAAAGAACTTGAAATTTAATGTTTACAATCAGTTGTAGCTTATCTAAAAGTGACAACGTTCCTTTTGCATAATGAATCAATGAGTTTATACCAATGGCAAGCTTAAACGGTTAGAAGTGTAGGCTAAAAAAATTTAAGTATGAAAAAATGCGCAAAAATATATAATTTAGAACTTTTTACAGATTTATAAATATAAACTCTTGTTGATGACCGCGGTGTTGGTTGTCGTAAAAATGGTAGCGATTGGCCTAACTTGATAAATGAGGCCAAAATTTATGACATGTATAACCCCGGCCGACTTGAGAATATACATAAGCCGGTCTACCTGGTATGACTTTTATAATCAGGCCTATTAAAATTTAACCAATATTTGGGTTAAATTGAGCAATGTTTATGTTTTGTGTCGAGCCCAACAAATAATCTGCAGAGCTCGTTATTTTAATAGTCTTTGGTATAAGACCCGAAACTAAATGATCTAACCATGAACAGGCTGAATTTAAAGCGGTAACGCTTGCTGAAGGGCCGAACTCGTGTATGTAGAAAAATACTGAGATGATTTGTGGTTAGGGGTGAAAGGCCAATCAAATTTAGAGATAGCTGGTTTTCTGCGAAATCTATATAAGTAGAGCGTTTAAAATTCTTTATTTTAAGGTAGAGCACTCAATAAATAAAGGGGGCGTAAAGCTTTACTGCATTTAATGAAACTCCGAATATAAAATTGAAAAGATTTTAAATAGACAGACTGTGAATGNTAAAGCTTTACTGCATTTAATGAAACTCCGAATATAAAATTGAAAAGATTTTAAATAGACAGACTGTGAATGCTAAGATTCACAGTCAAAAGGGAAACAGCCCAAATTATTTGTTAAGGCCCTCAAAAATAATTAAGTGAAAAAGAAAGTAAAAAAATGTTAACAGCCTAAAGGTAGGCTTGGAAGCAGCCATCTTTTCAAGAAAGCGTAACAACTCACTGGTTTAGCTTTTTAGCGTCGAAAATGTATAGGGGCTAATATTATTTGCCGAAACAATAAATTTGAACAATTTATGAAAAAACCACAAACTTAAAATTAGGTTCGTTATTATCTATTATGTTGGTTATTATACCTCTATGGCTGCATATTGTTATCTTGTAGATTGTTTATGCATTGAAGTATAAGCAAAAGAAATTTTTATAGATAATTTCATTTTTAACTAAACACATAGAGTCCAAGGTTTTTATGTAAAATGTAATAACATTTCCTTTTTTGAAAGGATGTTTAACAAAAACATCATAAGTTAATTAAAATGGTAGCAGAACGTTTTGTATATTTGAGAAGGTTTATAGCTGTATAAACTGAAAAAATCAAAAATGAAAATATTGATATGAGTAGCGAAAAACGGTTAAGTGAAAACAAACTGCGTCACCTTAAGTTCAAGGTTTATAAGGGAAGGCTAATCCTCCTTATTAATAATCGGTCCCTAAGATATCAACGAAAGTTCTAGTTAATGGGTAATAATTTTTATTGTATTTTAATGTGACGGAATATGAATTTAATTTTTAACTATCTGCCTGTTTAAAAAACTTTTATGCTTAGTTGTGTTAAAGTAATTTAAATTCAGTTAAAGATTTTTTAATATTTCCAGGAAATAGCTTAAAATAATACCGTACTGTAAACCGACACAGGTGAACAAATTTAGTAAATTAAGGTGCTTGAGTTAATTGTATTGAAGGAACTCGGCAAAATGACTCCGTAACTTCGGAAGAAGGAGTAGCTTTTTTAAGTCAAATACTAAAAAAGCTGTCACAAAATCGAGGACAGCGACTGTTTAATAAAAACACAGGTCTCTGCAAATTTGAAAAAAGAAGTATAGAGACTGACGCCTGCCCGGTGCTGCAAGTTTAACAGAAAAAGTTTTGGCTTTGACTGTAACCCCCAGTAAACGGCGGCTGTAACTCTGACGGTCCAAAGGTAGCGAAATTCCTTGGCACTTAATTGGTGTCCCGCATGAATGGCGTAACGACTGTCCTACTGTCTCCAATACAACCTCAGTGAAATTGAAATATCTGTGAAGATGCAGATTACTTGCGGCTAGACGGAAAGACCCTGTGCACCTTTACTATAGTTATAAATTGTAATAGAATCTTTTTCGTGTAGAGCTATGTGGTAAGTTTTGATCAGGCCGTAACACAAGTTATTTGCCCAAACATAAATGAAAAACCACTCTTAAAAACTTTTGTTACTCATCATTCAAAAACAGTTTGTAATGGGTAGTTTGACTGGGGCGGTCGCCTCCTAAAAAGTAACGGAGGCGTACGAAGGCAAGCTCAAATTGAAAAAAACCAATTGAAGAGCATAATAGTATATTGTTTGCCTAACTGAAAGATTGACGAATCAAACAGAGATGAAAGTGGGTTATAGTGATCCGATGGCTCTGAGTGGAAAAGGCTATCGCTCAACGGATAAAAGGTACGCCAGGGATAACAGGCTAATCATTCTTTAGAGACCCTATCGATGGAGTGGTTTGGCACCTCGATGTTGGATTATCGCATCCTGGAGCTGTAAGTGGTTCCAAGGGTTTGGCTGTTCGCCAAGAAAGGCGGTACATGATCTGAGTTTAGAACGTTGTAAAACAGTTTGGTCCCTATCTACCGTAAGTGTTAAAAATTGAAAGGACTAAACCTTAGTACGAGAGGACCGGGAAAAGTAAATCTCTGGTGAATCGATTGTTATAAGAATAGCATTGTCGAGTAGCTATATTTATAATAGATAATTGTTGAAAGCATCTAAACAAGAAACTAACCCTGAAAAGAATTTTTTAAAAGCCGTAAGAGATTACTACGTGATAGACTTAATGTGTAAGAATTGTAAAATTTTTAGCTAATAAGCACTAAAATTTAACTTTTGTTTGTAGATCTTAATGAAGAAGGGCGGTCGGTGCCCTTCTTCATTCCTCTCTCCAGAGAGATGCCATCGACGCTTTGCTGGAATTGAGAAATGCTCCAGTTCCGGATGCGCAAGATACTATCTCTTGTGCTGACTCGGCAGTATCTTTAACTTCGTCGATGGTACCAGCTGACTCACTATGGAGTCGTGGAACCCCCCGATTTTTGTCTCAAATCTTGATTTAAACCTTACAAAATGGGGTTATTTTCCATTTTTTCTTTACACCGTTGTGAGAGCCGGTAGTATCGTCGAGGTTCCGTTACCTCTGACGAGAACTCGGTTCTCAAACGGATTTTTGTCAGATTTAAAGCCAAATAAGTTTAAAATTTTATAAACAATTTTAAACTATTCAAAATGAGTTTGATCCTGGCTCAGGGTGAACGCTAATAATATGCTTTACACATGCGAGTTGTACGAAATTTTATCGTAGCGAACGGGTGAGGAACACGCAATTTTGGCCTTATTAATTCAAGTTCCCTGCCGCAGGACACCTTGACCTGCAGGGACAAGACCCTGCACCGCAGGTGTCCTGCGGCAGGCTAATTATGAGGACTCAAAAATCTACCTTTTAATCTAAGATAAGCTATATCTACTAAAATTTCTCATTTTTTTAGAGCAAAACTCTTTTGTAGTTTTTAGCAATATTGGATTCTGCAAGACTAGAAAAGTTTGACATCCCAATAGAAAGGGCTCAAACTTCAACTTTTTCTGTTAGAAAAAAAAGCTTTGTATTAAGCCACCAATAATGGTAGTTAAAGGTCGAATTATTTTAATATTAATATCATTTGTTTTAATATTAAAATAATTCGACCTTATAAGCGTTAAAAGATGAGTTTGTGTAAGATTAGGTTGTTGGTATATATAAAAGTTTACCAAGCCTTTGATCTTTAGTTGGTCTTAGAGGACGTACAACCACACTGGAACTGAGACAAGGTCCAGGCTATTTGTAGCCAGCAGTGAGGAATATTGGACAATGAACTAACGTTTGATCCAGCAATATTATGTGAATGATTGACGGCTAATTTTTGGTTGTAAAGTTCTTTCGTTAAAAATGATAATGACGTTATTTAAAGAAGTTTTAGTCCCGGCTAATCTCGTGCCAGCAGCCGCGGTAATACGGGAGGGGCAAGCGTTATCCGTAATCACTGGGCGTAGAGAGTCCGTAGATGGTAATATAAGTTGTATGTTAAAATTTAAAGCTTAACTTTAAAAAAAGATAAAATACTGTTTTACTTGAGTTTAATACAGAAAAGCAGAATTTCGTGTTAAGGAGTAATTTCCAAAAATACATGAAGGAATACCATTAGCGAAAGCGGCTTTTTAGTACAAACTGACATTGAGGGACGAAAGTGTGGGGAGCGAACAGGATTAGATACCCTGGTAGTCCACACTGTAAATTCTGAGTGCTGTAATTTAAGACTTTTCTTAAATTTTTTAAGCTAACGCGATAAGCACTCCGCCTNCTGTAAATTCTGAGTGCTGTAATTTAAGACTTTTCTTAAATTTTTTAAGCTAACGCGATAAGCACTCCGCCTGAGGAGTACGATTGCAAGATTGGAACTCAAAGGAATTGACGGGAGCCTACAACGAGTGGTGGAGCATGTGGTTTAATGCGATAATCCGCGCAAAACCTTACCAACCCTTGACATATTGAAAAAAAAATTGAAATTATATAAATTTTTTTATTGTTATAATCAAGCCTCCAATTGATTATACAATTTCATTACAGGTGTTGCACGACTGTCGTCAGCTCGTGTCGTGAGATGTTTAGTTCATTCTTTTCAACGAGCGCAACTCTTATTTTTAAGAATTTACTTTCAATTTTTAAAATATTTGACCAGATTTCCTAAAATTTTTTTTGGTAATATTTTGATCTTTAACTAATTACAAAGTTTTTTAGGGCAAAGGTATAAAACAAACACGAAAAAACAGGAAATTTCAGATTTTTAAAAATTCTGCTTTAAAAAGACCGTGAAGCTAAAAAAAATTTCAAAGGAAGGTGAGAATTAAGTCAAGTCACTGTGGCCCTTATGGGTTGGGCTACACACGTGCTACAATGAAAATGACAAAAAGTAACAAAAATAAAAATTTTTAGTTAATCTTTAAAAATTTTCTTAGTTCGGATTGTAGACTGCAACTCGTTTACATGAAGGTGGAATCACAAGTAATCGCAAATCAGAACGTTGCGGTGAATACGTACCTTGGCTTTGTACACACCGCCCGTCACATGCAGAAAGCTAGTTTTACTTGAAAATTAAATTCTTTTAAAGAAAACACAAAAAGTTAGTTAATTCATTGAAAAATTAGCAATTTGGATGAAGTCGTAACAAGGTAGCTGTACGGGAACGTGTAGCTGGAACAAATGAAAAGCTTTATTTATAGGTAACGGCACTAAAACTTTAACTTCAACATAAGTGCTTAAAGGTTCAAACCCTTCTTTCATTTTTTAGATTTTTAAGTTTTATGATAATTAATTTATTTTTTTATTTCTTTTCTTGCATATTGATTATAAGCTCCATAATGATTATTTTAAGTCAAAACTCAATTTACTCAGTTTTATTTTTAGTCTTAAGTTTTGTTTCTTCGTCTAGTATTTTATTTTTATTAGAGTGTGAATATATTTCATTAATTTTTATTATAATTTACGTAGGCGCTATTGCTGTTTTATTTTTGTTTGTAGTAATGATGCTTGACATAAAAACCACTGAATTATCAAAAGATTCTTTAAAATACTTTCCGTTTGGGGCCTTCTTAGGTATCATTTTTTTAATTGAGATTCTATCGGTTGTTTCTGATATCTTTGAGCCTATAAATCCTTATAATACTAATTTTTTATCAAATTGTTATTCAAACTGATTCAACAAGTTAGATTACTTCACTGAAATTATCTCTATAGGTCATTTGTTATATACTGATTATGTCATACAATTTTTACTTTCTGGTAATATTTTATTATTAGCTACTATCGGGCCAGTAGCATTAGTTTTAGTCAGGTCTATTGGGATTGTTCAAAAGCAAGTTACTTTTAAGCAGCTTTCACGGACTTATAGTTCGGTTCTGTTTCTTTAAACTGCATTAAAAACTTCAACAATAATTTTTTTCAGCTGTTCCTTCTATTAAAGGGATTGTTTCAAACGTTATTATTAAAGATTTTTGCTATAAAAAGAGTCAAAACACTTTTTTACTTATTATTTGTCTCATAAGTATAGTCAGGGAAGAGCAATTGGTCAGCTCACTAGGCTCATGTTCTAGAGGTTGTAAGTTCAAATCTTACCTCTGACAAAGTTTTGAGTCTTTATAATCATTTGATCGTTTTCGAAGTTTTATTTAACCATGCAATAGCTACTAACGCTAAACTAAATTTGATTTATAGCGTTTCATGTTGTTTTCGCACCACGCAGGTAATTGAAAAAACCTCGCAACACTGTCGAGCTGTTTTGAGCCCAAGAGTACATAAATCTATATTTTCTGTGCGTCAAGCAATAACATGCACTGCCATTATAGCGTTTCATGTTGTTTTTGCACCACGCAGTTAATTGAAAAAACCTCGCAACACTGTCGAGCTGCCATGAATCTTATAGACCACCCTCATTGTGGTGGGGAAAGTCTTGTTATGGGATGGTTAACTTTGCAAAAGAAGGCAGGGGTTTTGTTAACAAAAACTTATTATAACGTAACGGCATTAGTAAAGATACAGTACAGGCTTGACTTATTGAAAGGCACGGAGAAAAGTGGGTAAACCCCTATGAAACTGACTCACAAAAACTAGTTTTAGGCTGGCTTTATACACTAGTACTATAAAACCCCAAACTTGGCATTTTATTGACAAAAGAATGGCGTGTAAGCTAACTAACATACTAAAAGGTCTTTGTCATATTGTTGAAACTAGCAATATGGCAGTTGAGAATTTGAATATAGGGGTTAAAATCCCTGTTCAAAAAGGCCTTTTTGTCCAAACCAGGTCCAAATTAGACCTTACTGGCGGCTTTAGAATAGCTTCAAGCTATATAAAATCAGCGATTGATTACTACAAAACAGTTGAAAGAAGATTTAATGTTAAAACTTTCTTTAACTATTTCACATTCGTATTTAAGTTGTGTTGTAATAAAGATAGGTTTTAGTTCAAAAAAAGTAAAATTAGAGTATAGACCAAAAACTTATTACGGTAAAATTATAAATATGAATAATTTATTACAAAAATTTTATTTAATAATTAACAAATTTGAATTAAAAGATATTATTTGCATCGATGAAACATCTTCAAATGCTTTTTTAATTAGAAAATACGGTTAATCTAAAAAAAGGCACAAGGTGTATTATACAAGTGAATAATCATAATGGTTTTAAAAAGTATACAGGAATTTTTGCTGTGACAATTAGTGGTATTTCATCTTACACAATTTATCCAAAAGGTGGTATGGTAGTAATAGATTAATCGAATTTTTAAATAAGTTTTTATCAGAACAAAAAAGTAAATTAATTATTTCATATAATCACCGAATATAAGCTATTAAAAGTTTTTTCAATGTGTTAAAAAAAAAGGTTTTACTTATAAAGAATTGTGTGGTAACAGTGAGAATGCTTTGAAGAAAACTTCTCAAAAAACATACCAAAATTTAATTTGGGCTTGCTCTTTTAAGCCTTATAAAAGTAATTAAATTGTGCCATACGAAATGATAATTGTCTTAAAACGGGTATTATAGCTGTTTTATACTAAAATAGAAGTTGAAAAAAACAACAACGGTGGTGTATCTGCCAAAAAAGCTGGAAGGATACTGACCAAACCAGGCACGCTTGGCCTTCTACATACCAATAGGGTTTAATAATGTGATAAACAACTGAATTTTTTGAATTTATTACAGGAGATAGCCAAGTTATAAATTGATGCCCCGTGTTCTAAGGGTTTTGTTTGGGCAAATAAGCTCTCCAATTGGAGTGTTGTGAAAACTAAGATAAACGGCCTTAAAAATCTTAAAACTTAAACACATTTCATAACCTTTAGTACAAAGAAATATGAAAATCATTAAAGATGCATGCTTAATCTCGTTCACTAATTTATAAATGTTACTATTCAAAGAAATACAGTTATTGCCTGAAATTTTCTTAGGTATCTCTATAGTGTATCTAATCACCCACGGGACCTTTTTATCAGTTAACAGTAAATACTTTTTAATTCAAAACTCTGTTTTATATTTGAGTGTCTTAATTGTCGGTATGTTTTGTTTTTTACTGGTAAACAATGACGTTAAATATAGCGGTTTTCAAATTTTTAATAACACTATTACCGTTGACTTTTTAAGTTTTTCTTCAAAAATTTGAATCGCTATAATGTCAATTTTTTGCTTATGGCTCAACGCTATATAAACGTACAAAAAATTAATTACTTTGAGTATAGTGTTTTAATATTATTTGCCTTATTGGGCATTTTTTTTATCTGCTCATCCAATGATTTAATCACTGCTTATTTATCTATTGAATTACAAAGTTTATCTTTTTATATGATGGCCGCCATGAAAAAAGATTCAACTTTCTCTGTGGATGCGGGCTTAAAATACTTTATTCTGGGTGCTTTTTCATCTAGCTTGCTTTTGTTTGGGGCATCTATTTTATATGGAATTGGTGGTACGACTCATTTTGATGATTTAAAAGATTTGTTTTTTCTAACAAATTTCGAATATGGTGGTCTGCACCAATTGAGCAATAGCACTTTTGCTAAAGATATTTTTTTAAATGGAAACTTAATTCAATTTGCGTTAGTGTTTATTTTCTCAAGTCTTTTATTTAAGTTAGCAATTGCGCCTTTTCATTTATGGTCTTTGGACGTTTATGAAGATTCTCCCTCTAGCTCAACATTCTTTTTTGCGGTAGTGCCTAAATTAGCAATTTTTATCTTGCTTATTCGAGTTTTTCATTTAAGCTTTTTTGAGTATGTAATTAAATGGCGTTATTACATAGTTTTCTTAGCTGTACTGACAGTAATTGTCGGCTCTTTTGGGGGTTTAGAGCAAAAAAAGTTAAAAAGTCTTTTAGCGTATAGTTCAATAAGCCATATGGGTTATACTTTAATTGCTTTTAGTACGGGGACTTTTGACGGTATGCAAATTTTATTTTGTTACCTTTTTTTGTATATGTTTGCTGGGCTATGTATTTGGTCTATTTTTTTAGTATTGCGGTTAAAATATAAATATGCTAAAAAACAAAATAAAGATTTAGCAGATTTAAAATTATTAAGTAAAGCCAATAATATCTTGGCTTTGTTTTTTAGCACCGTTTTACTTTCTATAGCAGGAATTCCACCAATGATTGGGTTTTTAGTTAAAATTGGAATTTTTTTGGCGTCTATCGAAGCATCTATGTACTTTATTGCAATAATCAGCATTTTATGTAGTGTTATCTCTACGTTTTATTATATTCGAATCATAAAAATTATGTATTTTGAAAGCTCTATGACAGGAAAGTTGTATTACCCGATTAAATCTAGTATTTCTATAATATTAGTTTGTTTGTTTTATTTTTTACTTTTTTTATTTACAAACCCAACATTAGTGTATCTAATATCACACAAAATAGTTTTACTGTTGACTGTTGGGGCAGTATAATTTAGTTGTAAAGAAGTCTTGATGAAAATAACTTGTAGCTTATATCAAATATGAATGTCTGCATAATATTATCTATTTATTGTTAATTTTTTCTTCAGTTGTCTCTTCGATTTTTACTACTGCATTTTATGTTGAACATAGTTAAAACCTATAACAGTTCGATGATTTTCATCATACACTTTGATAGTCCAACCCTTTGGCAAACTTATTTCTCTGACCCTGTAAGCATCACTATGAAGGGTTTTCTCGCTATGGCAATAATTCTTTTGTTGCTTATTATAGTTAGCTGTGTATTTTACAGCACACTAAGTGATGCTCAGGTTGAGTCTTGACTGGTTGAGGCAATATACTCAGCAGTGCGTCACCTAGTAAACTTTCTTTTTCTATTCAAAGTTATTTATCTTGTGGTAATGCTTTTGTCAAAACCCGAATATAACTATTACGAGCCCTTTTTTGTATCTTTATATCTGTTTATTCGGTCATATAAGTAATTAGCTAAATAGTCTTAAAAAAATGTGTCGTACAAACTAAAAATAATTTTGACAACACATTTTCTAAACTATTAAAAAATAGTTCAAAATTATTCCTTCTATTATCAGTAATAAGAGTGTTATTATGTAAGTAAGTTTATTCCTTATAAATAGGGCCTTTAAACATAAAAAAAACTATATGGACTCTAATTGATATCATGAAAAAACAAAAACATTTTATTTAGGAGTTAACCAACGTTAACTAATATAGGGTGTTGGTAGACTCAAGTGAGCTTCGTTTGTGAATAAAACAATAGATAGGTGACGCAGTTTGACTATCAATTATATTATAACTTTTTTGATACCGGGTTTACCCTGGTATCAGTTTCTTCTTTTTGGCATTTTTAGCTCAGTTGGATAGAGCAACAGCCTTCTAAGCTGATGGTCATAGGTTCAAATCCTATAAAATGTTAACGTTAAATTTTTATTTTTTTGATGCCAAAAATCTGTTAACTTTTACTATAATTTTCTTTTTAGTTAGTACTTTTCCCCATTCTTTTGACAACTGTTTTTATCCGTTCTCTTTTCTACTTTAAATTACGTTTTGCTTTTTTTGTCTTACTCCTACATCATTAAAGACGTAAGACAAAAAATAAAAATGGTAACTACTATTATATTTTCAATATTTTGTGTGTACTCTAAATTTTACCGCTTTAAAGGGCATACATGTAGTTTCTATTGATTTAAATTAGGTCTATGAAGATTTGAGCAATGTTGATGTTTTCTTTATAAATGTTTCGAATAGGTTTGTAAACATTGTCAAAAATCTATTTGATATATTCAACGATCTATCTAACGCTAACGATAATATTTTACAAGTGCTAGGTGAAAGCTATATTGCTGAAAACATACTAATCGGGCAAATAACTATAACAGCAGGTATTTTGGTTTTAGCTCTTTTTATCGAAAACCAGAGTAATAGGGATGTTTTCGGTTTAGTAGAGGACGGTCAGTCGAGCATCGAACATTGGATTGGCCAAGTTGGCGTGCATCTGTGGAATTTTGACGATTGGGTCGCTAAATATAATCCTAGTGAAGACTTTTCAGATAGTGTTAAAAAACAACAAATTAAAGAGTTCGACACAATTATCCAAAAGAAAAGATATCAACTTGTATTAGATGAAGTGTGATGGAAGCATCCTTTCTGATGAATTTGATTATACAATAGTTAGCGTCGATAGGTATCGTTGTATGTAATGTTACCTCTATTTTTTCATATTTATCTATCTGAAACCTCTGCACTCAAGAATAGTCAAAAATTAATTTATTTAAATACTAATTGCTGGAATGGGAATTTTAAATAATACTCAATTTAAATTAAAACTTTTAAATTAATTATTTAAAAATTTTTTATATATGAACAAAACTATAACAGCAATAACGAAAAATCCTTGAAGTTGGCCAGTTGAATAAAAAGGTTAGATAACCCTTAGTTAAACAGTATAAGGNGGTGTGCTATGGTGGAAAATGATTGACCACTGGCTATGTGCATTAGACGCCAAGCTAAACTTAAACGTACAAACCCGCTTCGTGCGTCTTCCGACCCTTCCAAGTGGCCTTCCGGTGTGACTCCTGAATGTGCTGCTAAATTTAATGCTAACCAGGAGTTAGCTGATAGCATTAAAAAACAACAAATTGAAGCATTTGATAGTATTATTCAAAAGAAAAGGTATCAACTTGTCTTAGAAGAAGCTTGACGAAGGCATCCTTTTTGAAGGGTTCGGTTAAACGATACCTATCGGCGATAACTATTGTTTTAAGTTATACTCAATTTAAACTAAAATTTTTAAATTAATTATTTAAAAATTTTTTATACATGAACAAAACTATAACAGTAATAACGAAAAATCCTTGAAGTTGGCCAGTTGAATAAAAAGGTTAGATAACCCTTAGTTAAACAGTATAAGGCTACGTTTATGGCTCTGAAATTTTTGTTCTTTCCTACAATGACTAAAAGCTAATTAAGTTAAAATTGATCTACAAGATTTTTTATTGTTTTCGGATTCACTCACTTTACAGGTTGAATGCCTGTACAATATTATGTATTTATTATTAATTTTTTTACCCTTAATTGGATCTTTTTGTGCTGGATTATTTGGCCGAAAACTTGGTCCTTTTGGCGCATCTTTTATTACTGTTAGTTGTTTATTGTCTGCTTTTTTCATTTCCCTTCTTGTTTTTTATGAAGTATCACTATTAAATTGTTGTGTTTATATAAAGCTGGTCCCTTGAATTAACTCTGAAATGTTAAATGTAGATTGAGGTTTTTTTTTTGATTCTTTAACAGTTATCATGTGTTGTGTTGTTACGTTTGTCTCTTCGATTGTTCATCTCTATTCTACTGAATATATGGCTTATGATCCACATCTCCCTAGATTTATGTCTTATTTATCGTTGTTTACATTTTTTATGTTGATTCTAGTCACTGCAGACAATTTTATTCAAATGTTTGTTGGCTGAGAAGGAGTGGGTCTTTGTTCTTACTTGCTTATTAATTTTTGATTTACTCGAATACAAGCAAATAAAGCCGCAATAAAAGCCATGATTTTAAATCGAATTGGAGATTTTGGCCTTGTCATTGGAATTTTAATTGTTTTTGTTGAGTACAAAGCTATAGATTACGCGACAGTTTTTGCAATAACTCCAGTTTTTACTAACAAGCTTTTCAATTTTTTAACTTTTGACTTTGATTTGATTTCTATTATATGCTTTTTTTTATTTATAGGCGCTATAGGAAAATCAGCACAATTAGGTTTGCATACCTGGTTACCTGATGCAATGGAAGGTCCAACACCTGTGTCTGCATTGATTCACGCAGCAACAATGGTAACTGCTGGTGTGTTTTTAATTGCACGTACTTCTCCTTTATTTGAATACACCCCAAGTATGCTTAGCTTAGTTACAGTTATAGGTGCTTGTACCGCTTTTTTTGCTGCTACTGTTGGGTTGTTGCAAAATGATTTAAAACGAGTAATTGCATATTCTACATGTAGTCAACTAGGTTATATGATATTTGCTTGTGGCCTGTCTAATTATTCGGTTGGAGTTTTTCATTTAGTTAATCACGCATTCTTTAAAGCATTGCTTTTTTTAGGAGCTGGTTCAATTATCCATGCTGTGGCAGATGAACAAGATATGCGTAAAATGGGGGGTCTAAAAAAATTAGTTCCGTTTACGTACTCTATGATGGTTATTGGATCACTCGCTCTGATTGGTTTCCCTTTTTTAACTGGGTTTTACTCAAAAGATGTTATTCTCGAAGTTGCCTATGGCAAATATACGTTCGAAGGCCATTTTAGTTATATATTAGGTAGCTTAGGTGCTTTTTTTACCGCCTTCTACTCAACTCGGTTAATTTATTTAACTTTTTTATCACAACCAAACGGTTATAAGACCGTAATTTGTTCGGCTTACGATTCTTCCTACCAAATATCTCTCTCTCTCTTCCTTTTAGTTATCCCTAGTGTACTAATAGGATTTTACGCTAAAGATATGATTATTGGTTTTGGAAGTGATTTCTGGGGAAATGCTCTTTTTACTGCTACTGAAAATATGAACCGTATAGATTCAGAATTTATTACCCATATTTATAAAATATTACCTGTCGTCTTAAGTCTACTAGGTGCTACGTCTTCGTTTTTGCTTTATCTATTTGGTAGCAAATTACTAGTTCAATTAAAAATATCGGCTTCAGGCAAAAAAATTTATAATTTTTTCAATAAAAAATGATTTTTTGACAAAATTTATAACGAATACATTAGTCAATTTTTTTTCACCATTAGTTATACAGTTACGTATAAAATTATCGATAGAGGAATAATTGAAGTTTTAGGCCCGATGGGATTGTCGTCACTTATTACAAAAAAAGCTTTTTATATCTCTAAGTTACAAACAGGATATTTGTACCATTACACTTTTTTAATTTTGACAAGTCTTACTTCAATCTTAGGCGCACGACAGTTTTGGGTATTAGCAGGTAACTATATTGACTTCAAAATTTTTATTTTATTTTTTGTCTTAAGCCTTTTTTGAGCAAAAACTTCTGACATTGGTTTTTTCAAGACTCAAATTTAACATAACAGAAATTTGATTGTATAAGTAAAATCATTTTAAAACAATTCTCATTTTGTATGACACACTTTTTACAATTTTTAATACAGATAAATACATAAATTTTTTGAAAAATTAAACTACAAACAATTTCATCTACAAAGATTTTTTTTTCGAGCTAACTCGTTCTCGATATCTTCTTGTATATACTTTCATCTTCTTTTTAGGTTTTATCGTATGGTGGATGCATTACGCAAAAAAATGATTTTTACAACACACTTTGACAGTCCGGCCCTTTGGCAAACTTATTTACCTGACCCTGCAAGTATCACTATGGAGGGTATTTTAATTTTTAACAAACATTTGTTGTTTTTATTAACTGTAATTGTTTTATTCGTTGGTTGATCATTAATTTATACCGTCTTACATGCCAAAAAGACGCGTAATAAAGAAAAAAGAGCAAAACTTATTGCAAAAGCCCACACGGAAAAAGATAATGCCTATCCCAAATCTTTGCTTAAAGTTTTTGTCAATAAAAACTTATTGCAACGGGACGGCATTAACAAAGATACAATCCAAGCTGTACTTATTGAGGGGCAGGGGGAAAAGTGGGTAAACCCCTATGAAACTGACACACAAAAACTAGTGTTAGACTTGCCTTTATACACTAGTAGTATAAAACCCCAAGCTTGGTATATTATTGACAAAACAATGGCGTGTAAGCTAACTAACATACCAAAAGGTGCTTGTCATATTGTCGAAATTAGCAATATGGCAGTTGAAAATTTGAATATAGGAGTTAAAATCCCTGTTCAAAATGGCCCTTTTTGTGAAAGCCAGCACCCAATTAGACCTTACTGGCGGCTTTAGAATAGCGTTAAGCCATGTCTGTAAGTTTTTTATTTACCTGCGTTCCAATAATAATATAAAAATGATAACTCATAATTCACAACTAAATCCTATTTATAAATTTGTTACTCGTTGACTTTTTTCAACAAACCACAAAGATATTGGAACTTTATATTTGATATTTNTTACCTATTTTTTGGTAATTGCTTGGGTGTGTATTGCTAACATTCAAAAGCATAAACTAACTTATTTTAGGTTTATGGCTTATGGGTCAGTTCCTCTCTTTTTATTTTCACTTTGAAATACTGTAAACAGCTTTCATTCCTTGAATGTGTTTCAAAGTTTAATTAACGTATTTTTTGGTTTTTTACATAATTCTTGTACAGATATTCTTAGTAATATTATAGATGTACTTGAAATTTTAATGAATATTTCGCCTAACTTTGGCGACAGTAATTACCAACCTTTAGGTATGTTAAACAATCAAGGCTATTTATTTGATGATATACTAGTTGGTCAAATCTTGATAACACTAATCGGAACTGTATTGATTTTGTCTCACTCAATGCAGAATGAGGATTTTTGGGTATTACCGGCTAACAAAGACATCTATGATTTTTTTGCTGGACGACCAGTCCCCCCTCGTCCACCATTTGATTTGCAACGTTGGTGTGCTATGGTCGAAAATGAGTGACCACTGGCTAGGTGCATTAGACACCAAGCCAAGCTTAAACGTAAAAACCCGGTTCGTGCGTCGTCCGATCCTTCTAAGTGGCCTTCCGGTGTGACTCCTGAATGTGCTGCTAAATTTAATGCTAAC
>JALLOX010002133.1:0-10766 GCA_036939695.1 Thalassiosira ordinaria
GCGTACGTACTCACAATTTTGTTTTCGTCGATACGTACAAAATTGCATGCTTCTTCAATTGCATTCAAATGACGATATCGTCGGTCCAATGCGCACCTCCATTGTGTCATGAAGATGGGGTCGATTGACGACGTTCAAAACATCCTATTGAAGCTCATCTAAAGGACTTTTTACTTGTGGAATCAATGTGGGTTCGCGAGCTAAAGGAGGACGTCTTTACCTAACATCTGCAATACGGTTTATGTACGTCTTTCCCCATACTTCATCTAACAGTCGAAGGTGCTCCATGATGCCAATAATCATAGTAGTGTCTTCGTTTAGCCGTAATGTAATGAGGAGACGTGCTCTTCCGGCGATCAAAACACCCTTGGAATGTACTCTTGAAGACGATTCTAATGGTTCTGTGTAATCTTTCAGTAGCACTAATTAAAAATGGACCTTTAACTACTCTCTAAGTAATCTGCGATCGCCGATGCGGTGTTGATATCACGATAAATACGCGCGCGCGGACTATATTCAGCGATACTTTTACCCGATTGCGGGTGGATTGCGGGTGCCGGCAGGAGAGGCAGGGTTAATATGTCCATATCATGAATCATGATGTTGACATACATAATAAAGTTACGCATGGAATCACTACTTAAGACCAGTGTGGTCACCTACCGATGACTTAAGAGACATGTCATGGTGGTGACCTATGACACAAGAGACATGTCATTATGATGACCGATGACAAAATAGACGAGTCATCGTGATGACCGATGAAAGCCTAACGCGGGCCTCTAACCTCAGAGGGATTTTTTAGGGGTGCCCGCCAAAAGGAATGTCTACCAATTTATTCATTTTTCAGGGAGAATCAAGGCACCAATTCATACCCTATCATCCGTGGCACAATACGATAGCATCACCTCTTCCAGGCGGTATCAGGTGAACTATCTCTAGCAAGTGGAGCTAATTTCTACAATATGTTCAGCAACCACAACCTATGGCTCTAAGCTACAATACAATACTATGATGGTCACTCTGTCACATATCACTTCGTCCCGGCTATTGAATTTGCCTTTATCCTATCATCCAGCAGTAGGTTGCTTGCATACTTCTCCTCTTCCTGCTATCTCCACATCGCACCCTCCGCACCTTCTATCATCTCCTTCTCTCTTGTTGTCTCCAGAGGAATGATACAGTTGAGCACCTAAGGAAGTGCTACGAATGAATTATGTTGTTCATGTGCATTAAAGTTTCTGATTGTTGCATAGCTGGAACAGATGTGATGCCAGTTCATTCTCTCTCTGCCACAGCAATGAACAGTAATAGCAATTGTGTAGAAACTGCTAGTTTTCCCTCTCAATTGTGTAGAAACTGCAACTTCAACTGCAAATTGTTAACTTTTTGACAGTGTATCTACAACAATATCTACCTCTACCACAAAACCTCTACCCCCCATTCTACTTTTGCTTCGGCTGCCCAGCTATGTTGATCAGGATCTGCCACATTTTCTACCAAATATCATAATTACCCTATCAGCTCCTCGTCAATAGATAATATTATGCTTGCGTATCCGTGATGCGTGTCATCATACCACTGACCTCACAGCCAATCATTTATTCTCGGACGTCATGGCACCTGTGGTGTACCATACTTTTCAGGCATGATTTCTCTGTACGTGAGCTTGCTGCAGCAGCAATTCCATACCTTTCGATATCGCAAGTAAATGTCGATATGGCAGATGTCGAGATATGGCATTGATATCATCGAGAAGCAATCATGCATGTGCCCATATCTTAGGTATTCTCTCGACGCATTGTCTTGCTCCGTACGTATTCCATTCGTTTGCTTCATACGCGATGAATGGACCATGAGTCTGCTGCTGCTGCTGCTGCTGCTGCTGCGAATTCGATACCAGCTTTTGGTCCAATAGCAAATAATATTACCATATCATGAATAGCAATTGCATGCACTATCAGCCATGGTAGTACAACATATGGTACAATACTTGCTTGCGTCCACCTTGTAGCCAGTGCGGCTCGTACTAGCTGTACTGACTATAATACCAGCAGATACTTTTTCACATCTACTGCTAGAGATATCCTGTTTTATAGTGTTCCTCTCGCTCTCTCATTAATTTACTACATATCTCACCTACAAGCAATGCTAAAATGCTGATCCGCCACTCTAATACCCTACCATACCTCCTCAGATCCAGATATAACGACGGTGATATGAAACGAATGATGCTATGGAGATGCCCCACGTTTATTGTAGTGGGAGACACAAAAAATGAGCAAAATCCAAAGGACACATGAGATTGAAGCTAAGAAAGATATTTCTTTGGAGTTTAAACCATTTTTAAGCTTTATCTCGTCTTCGTGCACGGAACTATGGTATGGCCTCAGGAAAATATCCAAGACAACTTCTATCTAATTTTCTCCATCTTCTTGGAGCATTTTACCAAAAATTCCCTTGATCGACTTGGGAAACAGGGCACTGGTAGGCTGTTCAATGGTTGGCTCTGATGCAATTGGATCTTCCAAATCGATAGTGAAGGTCTTGCTGTCAATGACAAATCTTTCACTGGACATGAGGTACTCGTCTTTGATGGCTTCGTAGTTGCTTTGGTAGGTTGTACTGTTGCCACCTAGAAATGTCTTATCTAAGCTTGCAATCGTACAGGTCTTCTCTATTGAGTTACCAGACGAATCTTTGGCAGATACAACAATGTCAAAGAAGCGCCTGCTGACCCTCTCTTCGAAGATGCAGTTGTTGTTGGCGTTGCGGTTACAGCTGTGTTGTTAATATAAAGTGTATATGCAATGGCAGGATAACTTTGAGTAACTTGAAAAGGAGGTCAACGAAAGAAACAGATGAGTAGGTACAGAACACAACTTACTTCTCAATTTCAAGACTAGCTCCAGCCACAAGTACTTTGCCTCTCTTCTTCAAAAATATCCATCCCATACGAGATCCATCTTGCTCTAGCTCATTACTTTGAACCTCGACAGTGACATCGACCAATCCATCTGAGTTGTCCGTGATCTTGTAAAAGTACTTCACTTCAATCAAATTATTATAAAAGAAGTTCGGATCAACCACAAGGATCTCATCCTGATCAGGGAAACGAAGAATTTTATCATTATCATCAAATTGCTGATCATGAGCTGGATTCTGTGGAGTGTAAAACCCACATCGAATGCTTGGAGGTTGATCATCCACTTGAATGGTAAAGTTCTCTGTACGGGTATTGTTTGGACAGCGGGCATCTGTAGCAGAATAAGCGTAGGTATTCGTGATACCTTCAGTTTGCACCAGCTCAATTGTCTTGTTTAGGCTGATAGCACAGTCGTCAGTAGTCACGATGTTTTCGTGAAGAAAAGCCACTGCTTCCTCGTCTGATTGGAAGGGATCTGATGGAATTGCAACGGGTAGTGAAATATCTGGCGGATATTGATCTTCTTCGCAGTTGTCAGATTCACCATCACAGTCTTGGTCAATGCCATCACACCCTGTAGTTGTTAATAGATAGTATTTTTATTCGGTGATTGATTGAAAAAAAATACAAGATAACTCAGTTAGGGTACTTGGACTTACCTGACCCCTGGAGGAAAAGATTATCCTCTTTGAAGCATGTGCACAGATCTGTGTACAGCGTTTGATTCTCTGTGGCAATATAAGTGTCTACAACTTTCTTCACCTGAGATCGCAATGTGAAAAAAAACAGGCGGGCAGTGTTAGTACATACGGCCCACATCGCAGCATAGGCATTGTATTGCTAGCTGCAACTTACATTGGTAGTGACAAACTCTGCAACATAACCACCCTCTTTCAATGCAGTTGCTACAAGGGCACACACTTCTGCCCCTCCAAGAATTTCAACTCCACCTGCGCACTCAATACCTCCTTTCTTTTGAAAGGCATCCACACTGTCTTTGAGGTAATCAACACGCTTCTGGACTATTTTACCTTGCCTGTAAGATTTTGCTATGGGCGCTGCAAGTGATAATGGTATTGAAATTCATATTTTGAATTATTCAAAGATATGGTTTGGGAATGAAATTGACGAATGAATACACACAACTTACTACAGATATTTTTCCTACCACGGTAGATGGTTTCCTCGTTCAAGCCGTTGGTGACAATGTCATCAAGTGTGGTATTGACTCCTGCACTGAACTGTTTTGCAATATTGAGCAAGCTATGAGCGTTGTCCTCTTCGCATGTAAATTTGTAGGCCTCCTGTAAAGTTAACAGGAATGTTACAGTTGGATGAGGCATCATGAGTTTTCCGTGATCAAGCACAACAAAAGATACAAGGTTAATTCCACGTACCTCAATATTGGTAACGAACTCATTCACTCCTTGAATAACATATGATACAATAATTTTCAGTATGTTTTGAACTGTCTCAGGGCCAATTGGTGCTCCAGATACAGGAAAGGCGTTATTTGCGACACTATCCTTGTATTCAGCAGCCACTGTGAGTAGAATCTCACAAATAGTTCCAAGAATTCTCTTTTGAGCTTCCTTGGAGAAAAGACTAGCAATCGTATCAAAAATTTTAAATGGATTTGGGATGATGGCGGCATCAGCACCTTCTAGGCGACGCAGAGATCTGGTCCCTGGAGTGCTTGTCGTTGGACTGTTTGTTGGACTGTTTGTTGGACTACTTGTTGGTGGATCAGTCACATCGGCAGCCAAATTAAGGAGACTACTGCACGTGGCTTCGACATTATCTTTTGTCAAGGCCAGCAAGCTCTCAACACTACTCAAGATGTATTTGATGAATTTGATCAAGTCTTCAATCACTGTGGTATCAATAGAAAGAAAATGAATTTGAGTATGAAAAGCTAGCAAGATTGGATACGTTCAGAATAGCAAACCAAACTTACCATTATCAAAAATATCCGAAAGCCCATCACACATGAATTCAAGAACAGTCGTGAATCCTGTGCTAATCGTGTTAACAGTTTCGATGAGGGGATGGAAATCCTGCGGGGTGATGGGAAAGTCATTCCGCGAAATCTCGTATTGAGCAAGCGTCCCAGCGTATTCAATGATACGTGAGGCTGGCGGCGTCTCTGGATCCCTCGCAGATAGATGGCGAGCAAGGCGACGAGAACGCTTGGTTTCCGAGTCTTTCCGCGATAAAAGGAGAGTTCAAAGAAGGAGGATAAGTCGAATATGCAGACAAGTCTATCACAGAACTAAATAGGAGGGGGCTAGAACGTACCTTCTACATCAAAAGAGACATCTTCGAGGGAAGCAAGTTGCGGAAATGGTAAATCCTGGGCGTTGGCAAAGATTCCATAGGATGACAATCCCAACAGTGGCGCCGTAGCGAGTAGGGGAGTAACAATTTTCATTGAGGCGACGGCATCGATATGAAGTTGGTGAACTTGACTATCGGAGCAGTGAGACTGTGATTCACTTCGTGTTTGGGTCGAAATGAAAAAAATGATTGGCGATGGCAGGAGCAGTAGTTGTTGGAGGTTGTTGGAGGTTGTTGGCTGTTGGCATAGGACATGATGTACGCCGCGAGGCTAAAAGAAGATCTCTTCAATAGGATAGGTAATAGAATGTCTCATGCCATGGCAGAGGCAACCACACATCATTATTTCGCTTTTCAATGGCCAGCAGGGGCACGCACTGAGCACTGATGAGTACATGGCAGAATTTGTAGAATGTAATGGCTGGCGGGCAGTGACCCTGTGACGTGTATGTGACATGAGACCTGATTTTAATAGAATTAAGGTAATGAGTGAATTTTCATATGGGGCTATGTGGAAAAATAAAATTCACTACCCATACTTATTTCTATCATTTTGGGCTATGATTACCCAAGGATTCGAAATGAAAATTTCACTAGTTCGTACTATTATTACCTAAACTCTAGAGAAAGCGTGACACCTACATTCTGCTTTGTACTTTAGTCATACTTGTGGCTTGTGGGCAACTCTCGGGAGCGAACCACGCTGCCTGACATGACTAACAACGTACGAGCTGACATCTCGACGACATAGGAATTGATACAAATGCATAGGAATTAACGACGATGAGTGGCCAGCGCGTCAGACGCGTGTTGCCTTCCACGCTCGAGAGCTTTATTTTGTACTGATAACTGGGATTAGCGCCGTAGTTGTTGCAGCGGTAGGAATGCACTAAAGTATGAATTCCTATGTGCATTCATAGAGGCACGAGCGGATTCCTACGTGCATTCCTACAGAATGCGTACCTATTCCAACGTGCATTCCTATAGACCTTTTTCGGGGGCATCGGACCTAATTTCGTTCGCATGCGAGCAGAGCCCCGCTCTCTCCGGAGAGAGAGGTCTCTACATACCGCTCTACAATACCTACATAGAGAGATAATAGCAAGAGCGAGAGCGAGAGTGCCAGAACAAAAATATGCAGTGCTTGAATAGTGCCAATAAAAAGACCAATATTATCATCCAAATGCGTGTAGAGTATTATCCATCTTGGCTTGCATACCTCTTTAGTTTGGTGAGAGAAAATGGAGTGAGTAATTTCCTTCAGTTGCTCTGGGCAAGTGTATGGTTCAGATTGCCCCCGAGTTTCCAACATCTCCAACGCCTGCGAACCAGGTTGCGATCAATGTGATCGCGTTAAAATTTGAGGCAAGAGCAACAGCAGCCATTTGATATGGTGGTAGAGAGAAGTGATGGCGCGATATCTTCATTATGAGTAATGTATTTTACTTGCTAAGGGGAAAAATCAGATTTGCTATGATATATTATATTACGAATGATACTCAAACTGATACGAGCCTTTCTATTGATATTTCCAACTTTTTAAGAATCAAAGACAATATGTTGTTAAAGATAATTACTTTTCTATATACAACATATAGCGCCACTCCAAACTGTATCTGTGACAGAAATGTGTTGTGATTCAACTTTTTTACCTAATAACAACCCCATGGTTTTGTTGTTTTCGTCATATCGTTCTCCCTATTGAGACATCATCCAAGATCTATTCCCTGCATGCATAGCACTTCTGACTTTATATTAGTATAAAAATGACAGCGTTACACCCATGTCAATTCTCGCACCTTTCTATTCCCTGACAATTGTGTTGCGTATTTGAAATTGTAGTAGATCCGTTTCCGTTCCTATTAGTTTGTTTTACCACGCGCATGTTGATATTGTTACATGGACTAGGTCATCATTCTGGGTATTCACTTTTTTGTAGCCAATTGGAATCACAACGCACCCAGCACGGGAGCTGTGAAAACTGTATATTGTTTTGTAAGTTCTGATCATCTAGCGTGTCATCCAGCAGCTAGAAGCCCTCCGATTCGACACAACTTCATTTTTTGCCAGGAGCTCAGCTAGAGGCAAAAGAGAGGTAGCATCCTCCAAACCAGCAGCCAAGACACCCGTTGGAAAGTACTTACGAGCAGAAGAAGAAAAGCGGATAGGAAAGTGAAAATGAGAAATAAGTACCAAATCTAGACCACTTCTGAAACCACAGTAAACAAATAGAGCTCGTCCCTTCAGGATTCGGAACTCGCCAAAAAGTACAACCTGGCAACTCACTGCCTTTTTGCCAACCACAAAACCAAACCAGCAGCCAAGACACCCGTTGGAAAGTACTTACGAGCAGAAGAAGAAAAAAGGATAGGAAAGTGAAAATGAGAAAAAAGTATCAAATCTAGACCACTTCTGAAACCACAGTAAATAAATAGAGCTCGTCCCTTCAGGATTTGGAACTCGCCAACAATTACAACCTGGAAACTCACTGCCTATTTGCCAACCACAAAGAATGGAAGTTAGACAGCGTGACTGTCAATGAACACAGACCTTCGGTGCTCACCATGGACTTGCTTGACCTTCGGCAGCTTGTTCTACTCGTTGTTCCAGCTCATCATTGTCACCTGCCGGCTCCTCCTCCTCTACGGAGTGGTATCCACGTTATCATGGTGATACCATCTTTTGTTTGGAGCTACGATCCCCCTATCATTGTTGTTCAATTGGCTACTCGACATCGGACACTATCGTGTCCTCCTACTCAATTTAGTCTTCCAGCTTCAATGTCACCTTCGGTGACGAGTATCACCCCTGGTGGTGTCTGGTCGTGCTCACCACCTCCGGTGGTAATACCAACAAAGAGAGAAGGAGTGATGGTGGTGGTTATACTTCTTGTAGTTGCGTTCAGGTTGCATTGCAAGTTTTGAGGTCTCAATTCTGTTTTCATTTCCACTCTTTGTGTCTCTTGCTCTTGCTTCATCCCTTCATGTCACAATTTTGTAACAGACGTAACTAACAAATAGTACGTTCTACGCGAGTTGTCTACTTACGAATAATCCGATAAGAGTTCCTACATTACAATTAGCGAACTTTAGCAAGACTTCAAGGGAGCGGCCCTCCGCCCAACCATGGGAACCATGGCAGCCGCCACAAACGGCTCATGGTACGCCATGAAGGACCCATGGGACAAAGCCGACACTGATGACGCACACACTACGGATAAGATCCGCAATAGTGGGCGAAGGAACGGGTCAAAACGACCGTCAGCAGACTTGGAACGGGCCTCGGTCTATCTCAACGATGACGTCAATGACCAAGCCACGCCGTGGCAGATAATGATGACAGCACTGTCATCAACCGTTAACGACACTCCATCAACAATAATATTGCAAGGGCTGAGCGATCCAACAAATGAAAGGGGAGCCGTAACAGCAGGGACACCAACAATCCCAAAGTGGCTCAGGGCCTTCATCACCGAAGAAGACGAACACCAAATGAACTTGGCGGTTGAGACAAGCATCAAACAGAGCCTACAGGGAAAACCGTGTTGCAATCACCCAGATTAATTGAGAGCCCACTACGGTTCACCGTACAGCTCTTTGGACCGAAATTCGTCTACCCACAGTGGGGCAATTACCCACCGGTGGGGGGGGACATCCTCAATCCCAATCAAACAACCAACGATAGCCAGCCATCACGTGATTGATGAATACAACAAAATCACAGATGAGGAGGACGAACTTGATTTTACGCAGGTAGAGGAAATGCTTGCCGAATCAATATTAGGGGGTTGCACACAGGACTCCGGATTCAACTCCATGTGCAATGACTGGCAAAACACAAATCCACTGGACAGTAAAGCACAGCAAGGGCAGGGGTACTTGGACGCATTAAAAGGAGCTCCGGTAGTTTTCCACTACAATGCATCAGAGTCAGATGCACTACAGCCAGTCACTAATGATGATATATCATGCTGTGAAGGATGTGGAGAGGAGTGGGATTGTTTATGCACACTACTTGAAGGCAACATGAGCCCCTCCACCCCCAATGCAACCCACCTCTCTAGCCCAATATCAGGATTGGATGAAGGGAGTATATGTAACAGCAAGAGCACCGGCCTCATCAAAGGAACAATTAAAGTCGAGCAGACAGAGAGCCCAGGACACAACCACCTCTCCTACAAAGTGGACGAAGGAACTGGCACAGCTGAGTCATCTATACTCGACCCCTTCGAGGCTGCATTGCTAGAGGCGAATACCTTCTTTGATTTTGAGCAATCCATGCAACAACAATTACACCAGAAAGAAGGGACATCTTGATTCCCAGTGGAGTTCAATTTGGAAGCAAGTGCCATATCAAAACTCACAGAAAAAGAATTAGAAGTTTGGATCAATTATATTGATGGGTTATTAGAAATCATAGAAGAACCCACACCAACAACTCGCGACATCAAAGCCACACAACACATACCTCCGCGGAAAAAGTGGGAGAAACAGGGCAACCAATGTCGCCAGAGAACAATACAGAAACGACTCGTTGAACTCTGGATAGGGCTTGACGATACTCAACAACCTGCAACTGCCCATCCAACCCAGAGGCAGACGGGTACAACTACAACCACAAAATACAACCAGCAAAGGGTTACTACTGTGCTTGCAAAATTACTGTTGGAGTTTATAGTCTCGCTACTTCGGAGTAAGGGATTGGGCACTCAGCGACCTAGGCACATGGACGCGTGCAGCAAAGGCACAATGTCCAGTGCACTTGGTTATACCAATCAGTTGATTTGTGTATGTTGACAGCCGGGTTGCAATCAAAGTCAGTAGAGGAACAAGTGACAGATGGATAGCAACAAAGACAAAGGGCACAATAAATAAACAAATCTCAGGAAGAGCTCCGTCCAGCAGCAATGGATGCATCGGATGCATTGGCAACCACAGCATCAAAGCATTGGACGACACCCCTCAGTCCACCTGAGGGACATGGAGCCGCCTTCGGCGGCTGTAGGCAGCCCTTTTACGCTAAGGCCCATTTGGGCCACAAACCCGGTGCTGGAAAGGGGGTGCTCCGCACCCTGCCCAGTGCCTGGGATGTGATGTTAGTCACAGAGCTCGTACAGACCTCTAATAGTCCGCATAGGATCCATAACACGTCAAAGATTATACTACACCCTGGTTTCCCATGAAAGAAGGCATCTAATTGCAGATCAATCCAAAGCATGATGTGGTCAGAGATTAGACCTTTGTGGAGGGCTCTGAAGCCCGATGCTTGAATGTAGTTGAGTAAGTTCTCAGTTGCAAACATGAAATCTATTCTGTGGTCATATCAAGAATGCTGGCAGAGTGAACATCAGTTAGGCCATTCTCTTCGCGAAAGGTATGCAATGCAGAGCTACTGCTATCTGTAGATTCATTTCCATCCATCATGAGCAGGATGTCATAACCTTCATTCTTAGTCGTGGTGATGAACTCTGATAAGTCAGTCAGTACTTTAGTGCGTGGGTCTG
>JALLOX010002135.1:0-10047 GCA_036939695.1 Thalassiosira ordinaria
ATCTCACTTTTTATTTAAAATCTACGAGTACAACGTTTACTCCTGTTCAGCCTACAGTTTTATTTACTTTATGCCATCCTAGAGATGGAACTATACGTTTTCGGTTTTGATTCAACACTCGAAAGGAGAGCCAATGCTTTATGTACGCCTCTCCAAGACGATCTATGGGCTTCTAGAACGTGTGTTGCTGTTTTACAAGAAGCTATCAGTGGTGAGTTGAAGGAATATGGGTTCGAGATCAATTCCTATTATTCTTGTGTGGCGAATATAATGGTAAATGGGTCCCAAATGACCGTTACCTGGCATGTTAATGATTGGAAAGTGTCCCATAAGGACCCCAATGTAGTTACGGCATTCATTTTACACACGAAGGGGATTTATGGCGAGAAGGTGACGGCTGGTTTCAGGTCCGTGTGGATCACCTTGATACCACGGACGTCCAATTCGTCACCCCTCCTACAGCTGGTAGGCGCTGCTGTCTAGCATGAAGCGAAATCTATTGCCTTTGACAACCAATGCCGGTACATTTCTACGTGATCGGACATTTTAAAACCAATCTCCTGGAGATTGGCCACTTTTACTTAGTGTAATGGGCGATTCATAACCGATGGCCCATTCTTTTGTAATCGTAAACATCTCACAAAGTCACAGAGAATATTCGTGTCACGTGATTGTCAGAGACTTGTCGTAATCGTTAAGTGATCGCTGACGTGTTGACTATTTTAAAATTTCAAACGGTACTACCACGTGTAATAATGACATCAACGTGACCTAAAGGGGCAATAGATATCCATGCTGTTCCGGAGTACAACGCAGCTGTATGCAAAAACTATTCGTCCCCATTTTACATGCACAAAACCGCTTGGTTTCATCACCCCTCCTAGTCTGAACTTTGCGCACAAATTAGGCCTCCGCGAGGTCCTTCCCACTTTAAGTCCATAACATGGTCCACTTCCTCATGAAGAGTAGATGTGGGCCCATCTATTTGGAGTTGCTATTCGTTGGGTACAGACCTCGCAATGGGTGCGCAAAGTTCATCAATTACTTTATGAAAAAAACAAGAATTTACTCGACGTAATTGTGGTACCTACGGGGTAGATGAAAAGCCACAACGAATAGAAGAGCCACGCACAACAACACGAGTGAGACGCAATACAAAGAATCAATCTTCACACCAAACTTCTCCAATTGTCCGAGCGACCGGCCATCATTTGATAGGGCAACTGCAGGCATGGCATCCGGGAAACAAAGCATTAGTTTCTAATGCTTCTTCACCTTCACTAGCCGTTCTCCTTTTGGTTATGATTGGTGGCTGAGTCTCATCCTCTCGCGGCCAGCGGAAATGAAGAGCGGCCGGCGAGGAAGGTGAGAGTTAGATTTTTTGTCATTTGCGATGCACATGGCCTCTTTGAATTGAATGAATAAGATTAACCTCGCCTTTCTCCCATTTCTTGCCCTTGTGAACCGCCCGCGTCTTTTGGGGTTCTATCAAACCGTCCACCATCACCGTCAAACGCACTCTGGCCACTCATGGGGCCAACCCCTGCCAAAATTTGATATGGCATTTGCCCCCAACATAATTGAGTGACAGGATCACATTCAACAATCAGCCATTGGGAGAAGAGAAAGATAAAACCATTCAAAATTTTACAAACACGGCGGAGGGAAACAATTCAACAATCTACCCTCGGGGGAGGATGGGGGGGGCACAAAACAAAGGCAATTGAGCCGCGGGGGGGTGGGGGCCTCACATTATAGAGCCGATGCCAACATTGTGCGATGAGATAAGTGCAACCCTGGTGCAGGGCGCACCAACGGAAATGCAATCGGTAAGCAGGGGCGATCCTGAAAACCCCCATCTCACCAAGGCAGCAATAGTGCCCTCCCCCGCAGACCGTGCCCGCGGTGGGCGAGGATTAAAGTAGAATATTAAACTTTAATACAAATTAAGCACATTAATAGAATAAACCCTCTTTAAATATGTTGCTGAACAAAATAGATCTTTCATTGATGTGTCGTTTGTATTATTTAACTTCATTTCATCTGCCCATCTCTATCACACCTAACTGCATTGCCTGTAATATCACCGCCGAACATCCCAAGGAAGGCACATCGTAAAGATCCTGACGAGTGTCAGCGCACTGTGCAAATTTCTAAAAAAAATAGATCGTACTTTGTGAAACGCGCGAATATCACGAGGAAAAAACTGTACCTCTGTCGGGAGCAAGTTTCGAGCAATATGACCCTACGTAGGAATTCGTGTGCGCCGGCATCGCTTTTGGACCAAGGTGATCCACACAGGATTGAAACCAGTCTGACCAGGTGCATGACTACTTAGGTATGGACCTCGATTTTAGCACTCCAGGCCTCCTACGTGTGTCAATGATCAAGTATGTGAAAAAGATTTTGGATTTCTTTCCAGGACTAATTCGCAGTACTTCTCCATCGCCTGCTGGAGATCATTTGTTCAAAATTTGTCCTGACGATGAAAAAAGAGTTTTCTGCCTGAGGAACAACAGACGAAATTTCACCATACTGGCGTGTAGGTGTTACTTCTCTGCAAGCGGGCCCAACCTGATATTGGAACTGCACTTTCATTTCTGACCACCAGGGTAAAAGAGCCTGATGAGGACAACTGTGGCAAGTTGAAGCGGGTTTTAAAGTACTTGAAGGGAACATTGCTCATGAATCTGTGCCTAGCTGTAGATAATCTCACCACACTATCGTGGTGGGTGGATGCATCATATGGCGTACACTGGGACTCAAAGGGTCATACAGGAATCCTGATGTCCATGGGTAAAGGTGGTGAGACACTGTCCGCGGCACTCAAACAGAAGCTCAATGCATGCAGTTCCACTGAGGCTGAGTTAATTGGCATTGATGATGCCATTGGTACTATATTGTGGGCCTATCATTTTATTAGGGCTCAGAGGTATGATGTGAGTCACAACATCTTATACCAGGACAATAAGTCCACAAAAGAATGTCCAGCTCGAAAAGGACCAAGCACATCAATCACAAGTACTTCCAATTCCAAATTAAGGATAAGATTAATAGGGGAGAGTTAGTCGTGGAATACAAGCCCACTGGGGAGATGTGGAGCGACATACTCATCAAGTCAAAGCAAGGTAATGCCTATCGGGAGATGCGGTGAATGATGATGAACATTCCTACGGAATAAGATGATGGCATGGAGCGGGAAAAGACACATCCAGCACTATTGTCTGTGTAGGATAATACGGACCGGGAGTGCACAGCTGTACTTGAAAAGGCCGTTGCCCTGGTGTCTGCGGGATTGATGGACACCGCAACAGCTGAGAAGCATTCTGGTCACACACTAGGTGTTATCTAGTGTAGGTACTGTTCCTACTGTAGAGGGCTTCCTGAGATACATGAAGCATTGGAAAAGTACCAAAGGTATCTAGGATACCTTAGGGCTGCGAGCACGTGACAGTGAGCAGCCACCCAAAGTCGGGAGACCTGATGGGCGACAACGTGGGTTGTAGAGTAGAGTAGAATAATAAGCCATGGGCTCAGTTTTCAGTAATGCTTTCTATGCAAAATTGATTCAGTTAGTTGCAGTAGTTTTATAACATTCTAATGCCTAGGGAGGCAAGAATGCTGTCTTATCAACACTTTCTGTTCACAATTGTCACCAAGTAACAGGAATCATCATCCCTAATCATCACAACTTATCATTTTCTTTCAAGTACTATATCAAAGTGCGCTGATGAGTGTTGCCATGAGGGTGGGGGGAAAGCTTGGATCTGTTAGAGGTGGAGGAACGAAGAAATTTGGGTGTTCTGGCCAATCTGGAAAGAGAGGCTAGAATCCTAGTCCTCATAGATCAGGTACAGAGAAGAAAGAACTATATTTTTAGATAATGCCAGTTTTAGATGTTTCCAATCAAATAACTAATATTTTTACAATTACACACAGAAATGGCATACAAACACAGACAATCCCCCACAATGGTGGTAAAATCCTAAGCATACGTATCTTGTGGAGTACTGAGGCGTTCCTTCATCTCTGCATTTTGAGCCAGCACCATTTTTATACTTTCACTTAGAGACTCAACTTCCCTCTTTAATTTGTCTACTTCATCCTCCAGTACTTTTTTGCCTGCAGACTGATCATTGTTCTCCACATCAGACTCCAGGTCTAAATCATCGTGTGACATGCTTTCCACCCAACGAGGATTGATGACCACCAAAATTTCGTAAAACAGCTCATCAATATCACAGATGAAGAGAATTATGACAGCATTCATTATTATTTCGGCATTGCCTGAGTGGGGGAAGGGGTGATGGATAAATGATATGGTACAGATACAACGAATCAGAGATAGCAGACGATGGTTTGAGCTGCACTACCTTATACAAATTCCTGTTCACAAAAAACAACTCACTTGTGGCAATTGCATAATTGTAGATTGTTGACACGTAGAACGTGAAAACTGTGACAATTGTCAAAAGTGTACCCCCAACGAAAAAACGCCATCTTGTATTTGTGTCATGCCTTTCTTTGGCAGAGAGAACAATCAGTTTTACGCCATTGATGATGTCCTTCATCAGGTGGGCTGGTGCAAGGCAGGAATAACAAATAAGTGAGAGGGAGCAATCTATGCAATAATCTCATCAAGCAACACACATAAATGATCAAATAGATGTGCTCACCAAACATTAGAATGCCAAACACCACCCAACCCCTCCGAGTTAAATCATTCTTATCATCACACTCAATTTCATCACGGGGGCACTTACGACATATGGAGCAAAAGATAAGTATGTGAGATGTAGTAATCTACGAGAAAGCTCTTCAAACATTGTATGAATATAGCCCTGCTCACCTTCCAAGTGTAAACCAAGTCGGTGTTGTCCTCCGTCACTTCGATTTCGGAGGCCTCAACAAAGACAAAGAGCATGTACATCTGGATCGCTGCTGTGGCAAGAACAATGGCCCAGCCTGCCAAGCTTCTCCCAAGAAAAAAATGGTACACAGAACCATCACCAAGAGTGTCTAGTGCATATTTCAAGTCTTTCGCAGAACTAGCTACTCGGTGGAATGATCTCCTAGGCAAACTCCGGTTTTGGTATTTGTCAAACGCAAACACCACCAATGCCAAGGCACAGCAGCCGCCAAGAAGAATTCCGATAAAGGCCCAACTGAAATGCACATAGTCATTGAAGTCTGCTTGCTGGATTGTTGTATCTTCTTGTGGATAACAATCTCCCTGGGCATTGCCTGAGTACAACAGCAAAGATAGCATGAGTTGAGCGAATGGAGTGGCTATATTGCCACTCTCAACAGATTGGATAAATACTCACAGCACATGGTACAGAGTGCACATTCAAGGGATTCATCAAACGCCGATGGATTGCCACAGTCAGCAGGTAAGATGATTGGTTTGGAAGAAACTCAACATTCAATTCTGTAGGTAGGTTCAATACACCACTCAATCTATTCCCATGCAGATGCACGAGAGTTAGATTAAGCAAAGTATCCAAATTTGTCTCATTCCCTATGAAGGAATTGTAGCTTAAATGGAGACGGATAAGATTGGAAAGATCTTCAATCTCTTCAGGAATCGAACCCTAAGAGATGTATAGAAAATATATGGGTGAGCGAAGTATTAGATATATTTGGTATTTGGTTAACAGTCATCACCTTAATGTCATTGTCACTGAGATCAAGAAACTCTAGCAAGCTCAGTTGAGCAATTCCCTTGTCTAACGTTCCTGACAAGCCATTAGCCGGTAGCTCCAGCTTGATTGTCTCGTTTGAGTCGTTGCACGATACACCGTACCTTTCAAGAGAGTACAACATTACTTTGAGATGTTACTCTATTCAGCAATCAAAACAAAAATAATAACTTACCAGTCACAATGACCTACATAGGGTTCTAGCCAGTTAGTGTCTTGAGTCCATTCACGGCCCTTGGCGGAATCGTAGAACTCTCTCAAAGCAGACCTTTCTGATGGGCAAAACATTGTATCGTTCACGAGGTCAAATCCACCCAACGAACAAAGGTTCAAAGGGGCCGGTATCAATCTGTGGAGATCCAAATGATGAAATGAGTGTGCTATGAGTCGAAAATGACATTTGTCTGTTGATTCCTTCACTCACAAGCCTGGATTCCCATTCAAAAGAACAGAAGTGCTCTCTTTAAAGCTTCCAAATTCTGCGGGAATCCAACCTTCGAAGTTATTGTCAGATAAATCCAGTACCTCTAGTAAATCTGTATATCAATGTCAAAGTGTTTTTGGATGAGCAGTTGTACGCCAAAAAAAACAAAAGTTGTCATGCAATCGCCTACCCTTGATTTTCCCCAGCTCTGTAGGGATATTGTGTTCAAGCCTGTTTGAGGAAAGGTTCAGAACTCTCAATTCTGCAAGGTTGCCAATTACGGTTGGGATGCTGTCAGTAAACTTATTGCCTGCTATGTCTAGGAAAGATAGGTCCACAAGTTTGGAAAGAGTACTTGGAATGGGCCCATCCAAACCACCATCATCTGCTTGATCTTGATTTGATACATCTAGTTCCTTGAGTTGAGGTGTCGACTGTGAGAAATCTGGGAGAGTGCCATCTAGTTTGTTGCCAGTGATGGTAAACTTGGTCAAAGATTCCAAGACTGGAAAAGGATTTGGTATAGTTCCTCTGAAGCTATTGTTGGAGAGATCCAATTCCTCAATGTTATTTGGAATGTTGAGATAAAGCTTTGAGACATCTTGATCAATGAGATTGTTGCTAATATCAACAACTCGCAGTGTTTCATAGGCCAAATTAAACTTTTTGAACCCAACAGAAGTGAATTTATTGTGGCTGAAGTTCACATGTGTGGTAACAGGTGAAAATAGCAAGTCTGCATGCCCGTTGAATTCATTCTCAGATATGTCGACTCGTACCAATTTCTTGAATGGCATAAACTCGCTGCTGCTGAGTGTGGCGTAAAGTTTGTTCCTTGAGATGTCAAATATACTCAATTCCTGGAAATATAACGCAAAGAGTTGAATTGGCATGAAACCAGTCATGTTGTTGTTGCTCAAGTTGATTTGAGAGAGCAATCCATCGTCATTGCATTGCAAACCATACCACTCGCAATGTGGTATTGTCTCATCTAACCACCCATCATTGTTGTACCAGTAATCACCGCCATTCACATTATACCAATCTACCAGGGAATCTTCTTCAGATGATGACGAAAAGAATGTCGAAGAGATTTCCCTGGCTGAGGAGCATGTAAATGAGACCTCTTCTCTTCCATACCCTAAGACATTTTCCGTAGAAATGTAGAAGTCACAAGCGCAGTCTATTTGAATGATTGGATTGAAATCCTGTCCTTTTTCTTCAGTAAATCCAGGCAGCACATAATATTCAGCTGGAAGTTCAAGTAGCATGCAGCAACTACCAGCTGCTATGCCGCAGGTGGATTCACTTGGAGACTCAGTACAAATCTTCTCATACATTTTGCATTGACAATTGGGGTCCTTATTGGCTTTGCAGCATTCAACCTCAGCAATGTCACAGAACTCTTCGGCATCGTTCTCTAAACTTTTGCGACATGCCTCCATCAAATAGTCACACTTGCAGTCTGCATCATCTTCTGAGCAGCATTCCTCAGACTGGAGGAAACTTGGGCAGCCACACTGAAGGTTGTTGCTTACAACACATGGGTCATTGCTTCTTTCACTGGTAGGCATGCACGAGCAAGGGCTACATTCCGGGATGCTACAATATCCTTTTGTGAGATCATTGTCCTCATCATAGGTTAAACACCACGGTCCCCAAGTATCATCAGTCGGGTTGCGGCAAAAATTCCCTTCGAGATCATTAAGAATATCTTCCAAATGAGTACCTGCAACCAACTCGGAATCCCACCTCAGACACTCAGTGCCATCCAAGGCTGTATTCTTTGGTCCTTGATAATCTGTCTGGAGAGTTCCGCACCCGCACTTCTCATTATCTGCAGGTTTGCATATGAAATCAGTCGGACTTGCGGGTACAGTTAAACTGGCAGAAGCTGCTGGGGGTGCAGTAGGGCCACCGCAAACAGGTACTTCACAATAATCCCAGCCCCCAGCAGTTGGACCTGCCTCTGCGTCTATTGTGACACACCAGGGACCACCAGGTTTATCATTTGGATTGCGGCAAAAATTACCTTCGAGACCGGCATCTGGGTATGATGCGATCGGATCTAGTTCACCAAGGTATTTTTGGATCCTGTCATCATCCCAACCGATACAAGCATGACCAGACTTCGTTGTGTTGATGAAACCGCGGTAATCAGAACCTTTCAACCCTGGGCATCCGCATGTCTCGGGATCGGCATCGCACATAACATAATCACAAGTGGGTACACTGCAATAATCAGCACTGCCATCCTCTTTTGTGATACACCATGCGCCGTTGCCATCTTCATCAGGGTTACGACAGAAATTTTCTTCAAGACCTGCCCCAGAACGTGAACTGATATAACTCACACCAGCCGTTGTTTCATTCCACCCTAGACAACTCAGGCCTGAGATAGTTGTGTTGATGGAGCCGCGGTAGTCTGACTGCAACAAAGTTGGGCATCCGCATATCTCAGGGTTAGCATTGCATGAAGCATCGCCGCAAGCAGGTATATCACAATAAGCATGGTCGTCCTCTGATATGAGGCACCACGAGCCCTGAGGATCTTCATCTGGGTTACGACAGAAATTTTCTTCAAGGCCAGCATTCGGATGCGAGTTGATAAAACTTGCTCCATTCACAGTTTCGTCCCATCTTAGACAAGTTTGGCCTGAGATCGTTGTGTTGATGGAGCCGCGGTAGTCAGAGTGCAGCAAATTTGGGCATCCGCATGTCTCCGGATTGGCATCACACACATAGCCCCAAGGATTGGAAGAAGTCACAGGTGCAGCTGCCTCGTCACTTGATTCAGCATAATCCAAGACAGTAACACTTGGGCTGATAGATGATACAAGGTTAGCGGGAGAGGTCAGCGAGGTTGATGCAGTGGAAGAGAAGATTGTAGATGGGTCCACATAGGGGGAGTTCTCGACGCATGAGAGCTTGGTGAAGATTGACATGGAGAACCTGATACATCAATCCAAATTTGATATATAAGAGNTCGACGCATGAGAGCTTGGTGAAGATTGACATGGAGAACCTGATACATCAATCCAAATTTGATATATAAGAGATTAAAGAGGTTTAAGGCAAATATAGATAGATCATTTTGACAAAGATACTCACTCTGCATCACAGCATTGTTCCGCGGATTCATAAAAAGTAACGTTATCACTAGGCTCAGGTCGGTTTGAAGGGTCATAATCGCAAATTCCATTGGCAGCATCTACATAGTACAAGGGTGCACTATCCTGTTGAAGATCACGTGGTTGAGCCGAAAGACTCTTGTGCCGAACCGCTACTACATCAGTCATGGCATTAGTGGCAACCTTCTTATGCGTCTCACGGCGAGTGACTTTGCGACCACCCAGCTTTCCCTGCACTTGATCCTTGGGAAGCGAGGCTGCTCTGGGAAGGACATCATCAACTTGGGCGGACTTGAACATTTTCTTGACTTTTTCACGGATATTGGATGCATGTATCTTATGCTTTTTGGGGCCTTGAGAAGCGTCATCGGTGATAGTATGTTTGGCCTGATCTGTAGGCTGGGAAACCTTCTTCGTAGGCAGATTGCCTTGCATCTCGACAGAATCATTTCTCTTTTTGTTCTTGAGCGTCTCACCAGTGGAAGCTAGAAGGCTGTTCTGCTTTGGAAGAGAAGGAGGACTTGCCCCCCTGATCGCCTCTTTTGCCTCATCCTTGGGCATAAAAGATTTTCCTTCAAGCATCTCCCCATTGTCAAGCCTGGGAACACTTGCTTGAATAAAATCCTTGATGACTTCATACTTGGGAACTGCCACATTCTTGGGGACAGCCAGCTCTCCATCATCCAAATGCAGCTCGGCATAATCGAGCTCAGCATTGAGATTTGCCGAAGCCGCAGCCTTGGTGACGCCCTTCTGCTCCCGTAGAAGAGGACGAGGATTTGCATCCCCT
>JALLOX010002155.1:0-11080 GCA_036939695.1 Thalassiosira ordinaria
CGCAAAATATTTTTTTTCAAAATTTCGAAGTGAAAGCAAATTCTCCTCGGTGTGGGCTACCTCAAGGAATCATCCCAGAGAACCAAATCTGAAAAATGATAAAATGGTGAGCTTGACTCTACGGCAATTCCTGAAAACACTATGAAGCCTCGGCCTCTCGCTCTTTTGAATCTCTTATGATCTCCCGTGTCTTTGCCGGTCCCACGTAGGAACCAATATTTTTGATTATGGAGATATGATAGATAGATACATACATACATCATCATAATATCATTATTAGGAGTTCGCACCCATCCGGGACCCTACTAGTGAACATTTGCCGATATGTGGCATATGACCTCTACCTCTAGAGTACTTTTGTATTATATATTTTTTTACTTCTTATATTATGTTGCGTCACGCATCCTTTTGTGAGATGTTTCACAAGCAATACATAATAGTAATTGAGCCCATATACCTATCTCTCTTAATGATTGAACATTCCGGCCGGACATACAGCTGCCCGATTTTCATGTCTCTGAAATAAATTAGCTCTAAGAGAAATATTTTCAGTTATTCAATTTTGTATATTTTCTGATATTTGTTTGTTTTGTACCGTAGTGTTTGAATCATTCTTACTTAATCAGCTTTTATTAACCGCTTATTTTCAGATAAAATGAATGCCAAGCAGTGCCAAGCGGTACTAAACACGACAATTCTCTTCCGAGACAAAAAGAAATCGCTCCTAGAGAGAGAGAGTGGGTACCTACCTATGGTACAGTGGAGTACCACGAAGTATACCCCCCCGGGGGTATAATTCTCAGGTAGGCTGAGTCAGAGACCTTCCCTTAAAAAGAATTGTACCCCCCAGTACGCTACACGCTATCTCTAGTAATAGGATGGCGCGCGTACGTGGGGGGTATAACACTCAGACTAGGCTGGCGCCGAAAAGGGGCCTTATGGGGGTATAAGCGGAATTTGGGGGTTATACTTCATGGTACTCCACTGTACTCATAGTGGCAGGTAGGCAAAGGTACCATAGGTACTCATACACTTTTTCCATTTTTTTATCTGCACCAAGCGATAGAGAGAGCTGTGGTAGCCAGATTTATCTGCACAATCTTTACACTGTTTGATTGAGCTCTTCTTACATTCAATCCGAACCCCTACCACTCTTTTGCCAGATAAAAGAAATCAAGCTTATGCTGAAGACTGAAGACGGCTGCAACCATCTCACCCAACTACCCTTAGTGAATAGTCCGTCGGCCGTCGGGATTCCGATAATATTTCTCCATTGCCTCACGCATCCTCTAGACCTCTAGTACATTTCATCATGGATCTCATCGTCGACTTCCCTCCTCCATCAACGTCCGAAGCTCTTTCGCCGCCCTCCCAAGACGAACCGAGCCCGCCAAGAGTATCCTTCTCTCGCATCGAATTCAAACACGTCGAAAACCTCGCCCTCAAGCAAAAGGCTGATTTGTGGTACACTGGTCGCGAGATCGAGGCCTTCAAGTACAAAACTGCATGGATGCTCCGAACCTTACGAGCGAATAACATGACCATGATACAGTATGCCGAGCTCCATGCCGAAGAAACGAGCGCCTTCATGGGTCTCGAAAATTATCTCTCCGATGTGACCACGAAGGAAATCAAGTATCAACGAGAGGCTCTGCGAAGGGCAGTTCTTTACGAGCAAGATCGACAAAGCGAGGCGGGTATTTGGGATCCGGATACCATGGCGAATGTTTCGGAGGTGGCATCGGCTTGGGGTAGGAAGAGAGCGCAGATTATTGCTTTGCTTCATGTGGATAGGAGAACAGAGTGATGCGCTACGAGTCACTTTTGATTCACAATTGTTGTACTGAGTTTCTCAGTAAGCTTGAACCACAGAATGTACGGAGCCAACCAAGATCTCTTGAGGGATGTGAATTTTTGAATAGAAAAAAATTGATTCCCTTGAAACATGTCTGGACAGGTAGGAGATATAGTTAGCAGAACTTTAATCGAATTAGGATTTTATAAGATGCACGTTTCTCTTATTTTTGAGTGATCAAAGAATATTAATGGCATCCGATATTGCTTAATAACTCTTTTTTTACTGCTCCAGGTATCTAAGTAGAACTTCTGTCTCTACATTAGTTTTTCATTGTTGCAGAGTCAAAAAATTGCTCTCACTTGCTTTGTGCGAAATGATAGCTTTGTAATTATCAGTGACTCCATCCAAGAAGTCTTGCCATAGATAGTTTTTCACATCAGGGAAAATGTTTCAGTACCCTGCAGTAGCATGCACTCCGGTATTCTTGATTAGAAGATTGCCCACAATCATGATATTTTTTCGCTTTTATGGGGCAAGGCCTCTCAAAAAGAGACAATCTATGTGCCCACAAGGCAAAAGTAGTTATGTAGGTAGCTTATGGTACAAATGCATGTACAAATTCCTAGAGAGAATAGCAGGCGGCCGGGCAGCAATCCTTGTTTTGACATTGAAATGGCCAGATACATGGAAAATGAAGAGATAATGTACTAAAAATCCATGTCACTCTCTCCGGCACAAATTTCAAAAATTGTAGTAGTAATTCAAAATTTCTATCTCTCTGTTTAGAATTGTCCAGACCTTATGTCTTTTCAATTGTCATGTTTCAACTGCATGACAACGCCGCAGCAAGAAGAACTCCGCACTCACTGTCATGAGTTGAGGGTATTTGCAACCGAAATCACAACCATTGTAAATGTGTTTAAGCATGCAATTAGCATTGCCATGCATGCCCGAGAGAGGTTGGATAAAAAATATACCAATGCACAAAGCTCCACACAACACTCTAAACATTCAGTAGTATTTACTCAGCAGATGTCATGACCAGATCAATGGGCACTATTATATTTATCGTGATGTAAATTGGTAACCAGATTATGCTCATATCACATGCTGATGCTGATATGGGCATTATCTATGAGCACAACCTCTTTCCAGTTTTGTTAAAGAATTTCATCTACAATATGCACCTCATGTTCATGTGCAATTAAAAACCATAAACTTGAACAAGGTTCTACAGTTTTTGGAGAGATGATGTATTGACACAGCCCAACATCAACATATTTCCAAGCCAACAAAAATAAACTGTACTAAATTTTTTGTATATTTTACCAAGTACAGTCTCAAATAAGTGCTTTGGATTGACTATGATATTGAACGGAGGATCTCACTGTAGTGCCAACAAAGAATGTATTACGAAATACCAAGTCTCTTAAAAATATCATATTTTTTATCTTTTTACATTTGATACATATTAGATAATATTGGAATTCTAAATCTAGCCTTCTAATGAGCTTGCAAAATTAGAGGCCACGAAAAGACTTGTGATGTGTTCGATCACTCAAATTAGAGTAACAAAATGTAGCTACATCAAAGGCAGTTTATCTCACAGACTGTCTACCCATTGATTGCCCCACCAACTTGCCTGGCAAAGCTGGCAGCAGCAGCTGTCCACCGTTGATGCACAGTGGCGTGGTGGGATAGAGCCACACTTCTGTAGCAACTGATCGAATAAGCCCAAGTTAGTTGAGATTGATCGAGATTGAGGATTATGAGTTCTACTTGAGGTCCCACTTAGTTTGTACCTAGACTAAACTCACAAAAAACCTCTTAGTCCTACTAGTACACCTGCTACACCCCCTCTGAAAAACTGATTCCCACTCACCTTTTTCCATTAACACTTTGTATTCTAAAGTTCGCTCTCTAGCTTCCCCTGTCTCTCTAGCTCCCCATGAAGTAAGCTTCCCCTGAAGCTGTGCATGCACTCCCTATCTATCAAATTGGTTGTGAGCAATAGTATTTGTTAAAGCTCTACATACTGAGATGCTCGAATAGCGATGAGAGCGAAGTCAGTATCGCCAAATAGCACATTTGCTGAATATTAGATTCAGAAGATTCAGAACAATAGAACTCGGAACATTCTGGAACAATGGAACATTGGAACCCGAATGGTAATGTGTGATAGGAAGCTTCTATTAGTCTCCGCGGATGGGAATTTCCCATCAAGTTATGTTACATTCGAGAAACACGTAGGATGCCTCGTAGAAACATACCAGAGAGACAATCCCTACCATACGCGAACACCGGGATTGGAGTCTCCTAGAATGGACTCATAAAATACGAATGACACAAACCGAAACAACTTTTCATAACAATTCTACTAATATTTTCTCGTCACAATTGTCCATCGACACCGTCGCTAGATCCAACTCTTTGGAGACATTGGAGCACTTCAACAAGTATTTAGGTACTTGATACCATAAAGCGCGTGAATGCGCAGATAAACATCTAAACTGGGCCTGCACTCAAAAACGCTAGATACTTCACTAAATTGCCGAAAATTGTGCAAGCCCATTTTTATGTGCGTCTTTTCGCGTGCCGGAGCTCGTCCCATCAACATTGGGGACATCACCATGATGAAAGCTAGCTAATGATGATTGAGCCACTGCTCGACAATCTTAAATGAAACAACGCAACTTTGATGTTATGTAATACATTTTAAATGCATTAGAGTGCTTTTTTAATTTTTATCAAGGTTGAAAGTTACTGGAACAGTTGGCCGATCCAAAAGCAGTGTAAAACATAATGCAAGCTCATCTAGGTTACATGTACTGCTTCCTACGAAAAAAAGGGACTCTTTAAGTGCCAAAACAGATTCTACGCAAAAAAACTGGCCCAGAAACAATGTTGTTGGGTTTACTTTTGCCATCATTGAATGGATGAAAGCTGTCACCCGCTGATTGAAATTTTCAATCACATCGATTTTATTCTAGTGTGCTCATAGTGCTCTCACGCGTTCGAATTTTTTTTGTGATTGAGCAGGCCCATTTTTTTGCATTCACACGCTTTATTGCTTGCAGAGAATAGATCTGCATACCGAGCTATTAGTATCATGACCCGTCTGTCATCGTATCCATCATTGTCATGATCCTCATCTCCATTCCCATCGCCATCACTCTCGAAGTACCCATCAGGATACTCATCAAAATACCCATCCGAATACTCATCTGGGTGTCCTGTCTTGTTGTAATTGCACCTGTCTCTGAAATAGACCCATTAAAATGCTTCGGAGAACAAGCATTTCCTTTTTGTTCCTAGACTGCATCATCGTTTGGATGATGGTTTGTATTGTATCATCAATTGGTGCTGATGGAGTATCATTGCATCTGACTGGCATTGCATTCATCTTTGTGAATGAATTGTAACAAAGCCAACAAAGCGACCCTGAAGCTGACAGGCTTTGCAAGACTGATGTGACACAATTGTGATCTGAACATGTGTCAACCATGAATGAATGTGATTCAACCATGGACTAAACCTTCCATCCTTGAGACCCATTTGCCTGAGCAAAAATAAGTGGAAACATCTTGCATCTTAAGTTGTTAATCTTGTGGAGCTGTCAGAATTCTTGAAGCACCTAAGCGCGTGTGGCACCAAAGTTCTGCAAAGCAAGAAAGAATAGGTGAAGCACCAATCCAGCTTCATGCTTTTGTCATGCCCGTCTATTGTATCTCCGTCTTCTCGTCTTTCGACCTTCCAGTGATTTCAATCTGCCTAGCTGAGAAATGTTCACTCCCAAAGAGTTTCAATCTGCCTATCTTGTTCGCTTTCCAGCATTTTCAGTCTCTCTAGCTAGGAATTGGTAATATTTGCACCAAGAGTTGCAATCTATCTATCTTGCGTGCCCGGAGTTTCACTCTGTCTATCCATCAAGACACCCGGCATTTTCAGTCTGTCTAGCCGTCCCCTGCGCGTTTCAATCTGCCTAGTACAGGTCTTTGAATGTTACATTTTGTCTAGTTCCGAAATGAGTTCATAATCCAAGGATGCACCACGCCCCTTGGTTGCATGGAGTTTCAATCAGCCTATCTGTCCGCTGTAAGTTTCATTCTGTCTATTGTAAGTCTTCCAATAATTCAGTCTGCCTAGTCCGGAAAGATACACTGGTTACAATTGCTCCCAGCGGACAATCGCAAACCAAGTCCATTCTGCAATGTAAACACTGAATGAAACAAGAAAGCAACAAGCTAAGAGCTCGAACTTTCATGCAGACCTTGCATAAAAGGCGCTGATAACCTGTAGTGACTGATCAAATAAGCCTAAGTTTGTTGCGTTATGTTTTGTGATCAACTGTGATTGGCAATCTTTCTGGTTAACGCACACCTTGATTGTGATATGAAGATTGGGTCCACACCATAAGGTCAGCACATCGCATTGTAGCTAAACAAAAGGACTTTTCATCTGTTGAATCTATTCCGGGCATCGAGTTATCGGTAGTCTTCATTAACTAGGTAACTTCTTTGCGCCAAGCTATCTACAGAGATCCAAACATTTATCTTGCTTTACCCAACTCTCGATCAAGCCAATAATGATATCCTGTGGTCAGATGTTCAAATCTTGGCAAAAACTGGTCCTTAGATGTTCTTCAAAACATACTCAATCCGTCCCATGAAAAAAGTAATTCCTACGCCATTTTGGCTGTCCCATAAAAAAGTAATTCCTTTTGTGTAGAAGCTGGTACTGGAAAACACGTAGGATTGTAGTTGTGAGCTTGTGAGCATTGAGCATCGGTGTTTTAGTGTGGTTTGGTCTCTTTAGCATCACTTGAGAGAGAGAGATTCATCCTATTATCTCTTGCTAGATGTTTGAAGGATTTGGAGATTATAGTGCAGGAGTTTCCTCATGAGGGCTTTTTACATTCATATAGTATTCTTATACGGCAATGGTATCCTGTATCGATTCAATGATTCAATATGCCAATTCAATGCGAATGATTGAGATATCGTAGCATGGCTGACCCTATTTTGTATTTGGAAGGAGATACTTTGATCTCATATGGTTTTGTAGGAATGGCATTACACCTCGTGTGACACAGATTCTGGTCTCTATGGATGAAATGACATGCTAATGACTGTAATACAAAATCTCTATACTCCCAACTTTATAATGCCATTAAGTATTGCTTTGGTATACATTCGTGTTACGGTTCGCTAGATTTGTTTTATGTTTTATGGTTTTATTGTAATGACAGATCACATGGCATCAATATGTAGTTTAGTGCCAAGCAGGGATTTGATGTGATTGAATGTCATTCCACAACTTGGAATAATTCATAGTTAATTTGTCGGTGAAGAATCTCTCGATATTCGAGTAGGTTCTACTCCTCAATCAACAGGAGTAGATGGTGTTTTTTGCAGTCTCATCCAGCACTATATAACAAAGGAAATGCCACTCTTTGGACGGTCGAAGATGTTGGTTGTTGCGTTTGAATATTGATGTTTCGTTTATACATTTGCTGGTTAACCACTAACCCCGGCATGTCTTTATCATCCACCAGGTATCCTAGATCACATATAGCAGGAGCCGGAGCAAGGGAGATGGCTGATACACTATATTGTTATCACACCAAGAATGGTACGAGTGTGCAAAAGAATGTTCATTTGATAACTCAAATATATAGTGATCATATTTGTACAAAAGATTGTGATAACTCAATATATAGTAAGAAAATCTCTTTTGCGAGACGCAATTCTATCACAGCGCATCGTAAAACGTACCATGGAGCAAGTGAAAGAGTTACAAGGGCCACTTGTTTAAGCTCAGTTGACCATTATGCACATGGAATGCCTGAAGTTTGGGCCGCAGCATCAAGGGTCCATTTCAAGCATCAGTTTCCTTGCATAACGTTGATTAGTGTATGAGCGAATTGTTGCGTCTGTTTTTTATTGAACTGTCAACCCACGCTTGTTTATTAAACAAATTTCATTCAGGAAGAAATGATTTATAGAAGGGGGAGGAGAGAGAGCAGCAGCAATGATGAGGCAATGCTAGCTCCAAGAGGGTACCACACAACATTTCAACCTCCACCAAATTGAATTAAACTTGGCCCATTAGAACAGCATTGCTCTCGTCTATCCATCTATCCCATCGACAGCCTCCAAATACCCTTCAATTAACCACAATTGTCTACAGTTTTTTGGCACTGCACATTCCAAATCAGCCACCGAGACGCCCGATGAAAAGCCCTATTCCAGCAGAAGGAGAAGAGCAGCAAGTGAAGAAGTAATAACACAACAAAAAGTAGCAAATTATTAGCCACTCCAGAAATCATAAGAGCAAACTACAATTCGACAACTCACCGAATCCTCCTCGCCGGCTGTTGTCACATTCTCCTCCTCATCATCATCACTGCTAGCCATAGTCGCCTATCGGTTCCTCCCTCAGGTCAGATATTCGCTAATAGTGGACTCGCTAAGCTCGTCGTTGTATCATTGTAGGTACATAATGTTTAGTGACAATCATGTCAATGTTGACGTTAGTTTCCTTCTTTGCACCTATCGGTGCATTATCACGGACTTGCCATCATTGGTGCACCTCTGACGAGGTGATGCTATGCCCCATCCCCACCCCCGATACAAACTGTCACCCGCCCGATCCAAACAAACTGTACATATTAGGGACTCTGCATGACCAGCTTCGCTAATACTGCTGGGTGTAGGTGAGACAGATGGCACTTGAGGAGTGCAGGAGCGACAATTTGGTGTTGTCATGATGAGTACAAACCAATGCCATTTGATATGATATGAGCATCTTGATGAGCATGCCGTCTTTGATATGATAGATGTGGTCAGAGTGAGTGGCGGGCGGGTGAGCAGATTTGGGGTCCTGTGGTGAGAAGGTCAACAATTATTTGCAGCACAAGGCGGGTAAGGGTTAACCCCTATTATCTTACTTTCCTTTTTTTTCAAATAATGTGATTTTGGAGGGCCCTAAAATAATACAAAAACCACCTACTAAAGTAAGAGGGCATATCTACTCGCTCCAAAATGAAGCCACCCTTTTGGCCACCCATCAAAAAAGTTAGGTCAGATGTACATATGTCCAATTGTTGTCACAAAGAAGGTTTCCAGGCGTCATGAATGTCTGACAAAAGAGATGGGCCTGTACTACGACAGAGTGTCAACTGAAACGGCACTAAGTGTCGTCATCTGAGTCGCGAAGACAGCTCTCTGGGTGTCATCTCTGACACACTAGCTAGGCCACATCTTTGCAACCAATCACGTGTTAGTATTTTATTTCTAGAGATATGTATGTACCATGTTACTTTTTAACACCATGGAACCAGGCACGTACCTGAATACTTATATGTAACACCATGGAACTTGATTTGAGATCTATGCATGCTGTTGATGAGAGAAGGTACCTCTCTCTCTCTCTCTCTCTCTCTCTCTCTCTCTCTCTCTCTCTCTCTAGAGGTTTAGGTGTTGCTGTTTCCATAATTTTTCCTCTGGAACCATTCATTCTTGTCATACTCATTTTTTTACCTACAACCACCACAATCTACAACAATCACCCACTTCTTCCTGTGACTTTGTTCAGTTCAGCCAATAAGATGACATCAGCTCTCAATAATGCAAGCGCCAATGGTGTGCAAACGGGCCTCAATGCTTCAGGAGCGTCCTCCAACCTGGAGCAAAACATACAACAGCTACAAGTGGTAACATCCTCATCAAGACAAGAGGATCCGTCCCTTTACTTTTCCAGTCAAGAACATAGAATGTCCTACCTCATGGGTACTACTGGCGCTGGCACAAACGAGGATAATTCTTCCGACGCCGTGACAACTACAAACACAGACCGAATTCACATAGACCGAATTACTAGTAGATTAGACTACAGTCCTTTACTACAATAACATTGCATCTTTCACCTCCTCCAGCTAGAACACATCATTATTTGGCAGATAGACCCTATTGGCTCGGTTGTTTCATTGTTTTCACACCTTGTCGACCGTCCACTGCTATCTCTACTCTCAGTCGAATTGATTGAAAGTTGTCACGAAATTCTACGCAGGAACTAGTATACTTCTACGAGTTGTCCCCTTCGCATCAATTCAATTCAATTGTTGTCGATGATGGAGAAGAATACACGCAAGAAAGACGAGATTACGGCCTCCCCTAGGCGCCCCACCAGGGCAACAGGCTCTACTGGGCAAGGGGAAGCAGCAGCCAAGCCCGTTACTCCTGCGCCATCCGAGCGCACGCAGGGGGATCCCAAGCGGTCCAGGAAATCGCAAGGCAAGGGCATCAAAGATTGGCTCACACAACCAGGGAAGAAGGCACCCCCACCTTCTCCCCCTGACGTACACGCCGCTGACGAAGATGGGGAGACGAATGCAAGGGAAGACGGAAATTTTTCTGTTGATTTGTCTGGGGTTCATGTTAACATGCGTCCAAAAGGGGAACGCGAGAGGAAGAAGGCTCTACGAGAGAAGCTCAAGGCACAGCAACAAAAGTCGGCACGAGCAACGTCCTCTCCAGATAATATGGGCAAGGGGAAGGGCAAGAGTGGAAAGAAAAAGAAAACCTCTTTCGCCCAAGCAGCAGCTGCTCCCGCTCCAAAGCCTACGCAAATGGCGGTGGTCGGCTTTGCAATTCGAGTAGGGAAAGGGGCAAAAACAAAAGCAAATTTCGATGCCAAGTGGGGGGAGGGGTTGGGGTTCTTACAACAAGAATGCGATGAGGCTGCTTGCATTCTCCCCNAATGAGTACTTGATTTGGGTGGCCAAGTTCAAGGCTATGGCAAGTATGAAGAAGTACCAAGGGGTGCTGACAGGGTCCATCAAGCTACCAACTGAGGCGGAGTACAAGTCAGCCAAGACTGTTGAGCTGGATGATGCCACCAAGCTGACTGTGGATCAGAAAAAGTACATCAAGGACTACGAGGCAGGATTGATGGCATACCAAGATTTGATTCTAAGTATGAATGGGTCAACTGTTCTTGGTAGGATTGCCTTCTCCGTTATAGATTTGGTGAAGACAGATTGGCTTAATCCAGAAACCTGGAGTGTAAGTATGCCCCCAAGAATGCGGCCAAGTACATCAAGTTGCAGAAAAAGCTGATAAATAGCAAATTATCATCTGATGAAGAAGATCCTGATACATGGATGACTGAGCTGGAAGGCTTGAAGACCCAGATGAATCAAGTGATTATTGCTGGCAAGACTCCCACTTCGGAAATGGACCTGGTTCTGCACATCTTAGCAAGCCTCCCTGAAGCTTACGA
>JALLOX010002220.1:0-11245 GCA_036939695.1 Thalassiosira ordinaria
GCGATAGAGACGGTCGGTCGGTTGGTCGGTGAATTCTCTCTTTAATTAGATGGATTTTCACATCCGTTTGATCGCTTATCGCCAATTAGCGGTGGCTACCGGCGTACGGCACGGATACATAATATGTCCATTTCCAGATAGCAGTATCTCATTTACAAAGTATGTTATTGTAGAGTTTTAGCTTGTGAGGACGAGAGATACCGCTAGTCTGGTATCGTGATAGCCACAGCACAGCCCCTCCTCTCTATCAGGTTAAACCTCCCGGATTGTACCCTTGTTTTCGCTTGTACCCCCATGACTTCCACAAATTGCTAAAACGTTTTGCACCCTTTTACTCCTTTATGTTAGTGATTACTAAGGCTGAGTTTTCTTTGTACCCCCTACAGACCCAGACTAGCCGAAATCCTTGTTTACCCCTGGGGGGTACAGTTCGGGAGGTTTAACTGTACCTATCTTTCCCACGACAACGAACGGCAACTACATAATAAAAGCAGGCTGGTCGGTCGTCGGTCGGTAGGAGTGTTGGTGCTGGTAGCACGATCGGGCGGGCGGAAGGCAGGGGACCACAATAAAAGCAAGGATCATTGAGCGGCTGCGTTGGCTCTAATCTAGAGAGAGGCGCTAATATCGGCAACAGCAAGCGCATTAGCGAAGACTGCCAGCAGCAGCAGCAGTATCAGCGATCGGCATCCTTGACCGGAACATCAACCACTCGCGGCGTTGCCAATTGCCAGGAAAGTCATCAATTTACCAACAATATCGATGCTGCGATCCTCATTATTCCACATCATCTTCCATCTTAAGGCTTTGGACGCTTCATATCGCTTCGGCAGAGAGCTTTTCCAACAGTGAATGATGAATCAAAACAATTCAATACAGCAGCTGTTCGAGGCTGCTTGTCCAAGGAGAAGAAAAAAGAGAAGGAGAAGAGAGAGGAGAACCAATGCAACAATATCCAGTGCACACATTATCTCGAAATCACTATCTTTTATATTTTTATTATTCTATTTCGGAGCACCACCCCTCGTCCTATTCGTAACTTCCTCCTGGACGGGCGGCCCCTCGGACACATTCTTCTGCGGCTACAAATGGGATGATCCCGACTGCCAAAAACGACAACACTGTCCCTCGGGGGAGAGCGAGGAATGCGAGGGATTCGAGGCGGGCGTGAAATGCTTTGCCAATACAAACTGTGACACGAGATATGGACACGGAGAGTGGTTCGTTCCGGGCAAGCCTCCGAAGATAAGTCCTGGTGGGACGGCACGGCCTACATTTGAGGGGACGAGCGAGGTGGCAAGCGATCATTATTGGTGTGGGGTTGGATTGGAGGATGCTAAGATTAGGTGTGGCACGCATTGTCCTAGTGGTACATCTGGTCAATGTCCTCAGGGTCAGGTTTGCTATCATGATGTGTGAGCATTTTATTATTGTCTTATTCATTTTTTAGAAAATCTCGTGCATACCTCAGTGTCATGACATTCTGACATTCAATATGTCTCTTTACCATTCTACTGATTGGCAGACATGAATGCGATGCAAGGAATTTAGTGCCTCCCACACCTTCTCCGACGACAGATTCACCGACGTCGGCCCCGGTCGAAGCTGGTCCAACAGATATACCCACAGATATGCCAATCCCTCCGCCCGATCCACTTCCATATCCCAGCGATGGCCCATCAGATCACTGGTTTTGTGGAATTGGTATTCAAGATGCCAATACCAACTGCGCAGAACATTGTCCTACTGCATCTGAATGCCCAGTTGGTCAGAGTGAGTCTGAATTCCACTTATTGATAATGATTCTACTCACTGATATTTTTTTCAATGTAAGGGTAAACTGAATCGATATTCTATTTGTCTCTTTTGCAGTATGCTATTTTGGTACAAGGTGTGATGCTCGAACGCATAGCCCAACTCCACTGCCTACCAGGAGGCCAACACCATTACCGTGAGTTTTACGACCTTTAGAGAGATCTGATGTTTGATGTTCTAACTGATTTATTTTCAATGTTCCTACTCATATTGTGCCTGGTTTGGTATCCCATAGTACCCTTTCACCAACAGGTAGTCCTACAGACACAATGCCGCCATCGTACAGCCCCTCGTTATCGATGCCACCGTCGGCTGCACCGACGGAACAGCAGCCAACTCAGAGCCCTACACCGTCACCTACCAAGAGACCGGTATGTTGAGATCTCATGCTGCTCACGATGATAATGCGCATCATGTTCTAACTCTTACATATGTTTGCTTCAACACTTGGATTTCTGTAACATGTATGGCATTTAGACATATGCACCCATGCCCTCACTTCAGGCTAGCTTCTTCTGTGGCATAAACTGGAAAGATGCCATTGAGAATTGTAAAAGGCGATGTCCTACAGGAGAGGTATGTGCTGACAAAAGCATATGATATACTACTATCCCCGTCCTGAAATGCCACCCTTTCCAGCTCACATTAACAAATCTCCTTTTATTGATACACACCTTCTCATATTTGTACTTCAGTCTACCGAATGTCCCTTCGACGAGCATTGCTTCAGCCTTACACCATGCACTGAAGAACTGGGCTACCCAGAGGATTACGGTCTGGTTGATGGGGGCGGAAAAAATGAAGTAGGAGGAGGCGTTGAAGGTGGTGAGGCATGCGTGCCATTGGAAGTGACAATAGTTGCAGATCATTGGCCGAAAGAAACATCATGGGTGGTGACAAACACAGAAGTTGGAGATATTGTTGCTGAGGGAAATAGTGACGACCTTGATCCGGGTAAACCAGTGAAGTTTATTGAGTGCGTGAACAATAGAAAGGGTTGCTACGAGTTTACAATAAACGGTGAGATCTCAGCCATCTGCATAGTCTTTGTTATTTATCAATATTTAATATCTTCGTTCTCATTTGCTGGCACTTGAATAATGAATGATGAAGATACTGGAGGAGACGGTATCTGCTGGTGAGATCTCAACCATTTGCATAGTCTTTGTTCTTCATCTATATCCAATATCTCAATTCTCACTTGCTGGCTCTTTCAGTGAGCATGGAAATGGGTCTTACAAAGTCTCATGGGACGGAGTCGAATTGAGGCAGGGTGCTGCATTTTACGATGCCGAAACAACTCCATTTGGATTGTGTGGCGAGACAGAACAACCAACAAAGCAGCCAGCAGCAGCCCCAATAAAGAATCCAGTTGCTGTTAGTGGCGGTGGTGGAAAACCTGGAGACCTAGCCTATCGTTGTGTTGCAAATCCTTTGGTAGAATCGGGATACGAAGTTTCAAGCAACAAATGCGACTTGTTCACTGACTGTTACAATAAACACATTGATGTTGGAGATGACTGGTTTTGTGACGATAATTCTGTGTGTGTTGAGGCACCTGAATGCAGCATCAAAGAAGAAACTCCAGAAGATGAACCAAAGTTCGCACCAGACACAGTGGGGCAGTTCCGGTGCGTTGACAATCAGTTGGTTGAAGCAGGGTATGAAGTGTCCGCTGAAAAATGTAGCATGTTTGTCAGCTGCCTTTACGAAGGTGACAGTTTCTATTGCAATGACACTGAAACTTGTACCAAGGCACCAAACTGTGGAGAAAACAATATTGTGATGACTGCAGCACCATCTGCTCGGCTAAACTCTCCTCGAACAAGTCAGCCATCGTCAAAAGTTGTTGCCTCTCGCCCAAAACCTGGGACCAAACCTAAACCGGTTCCCCAGACCCAAATTCTAGAAAGCACCCCCATATCTCCGGCACCAACAGGCCGTGTAGCAACTGATGATCCCACTTTGGCCCCGACTACATATCAGCCCACGTATGGACCATGTGGTGGGGCCATGTGCAATGAAAATGATCATTGCCGGAGCCAATACGGCTTTTGTGGCCCTGGAGAGACATACTGTAATGATGATGCGATTTGGACCAATGATTGTCCAGCTCCAGAGCCCACTTCACAACCTTCCAAACCGCCAGTATCAGAATCCCCAACTCTCTCTCCCATCACCAATCCACCAGCCACACTGACACCAACTGCCAAATCAAATTATTTGATTGAAGTAACTGAACCACCTGCTGCTCGTGCAGTGACAACAAATGCGCCATCAAAAATGATACCCAGCGGCTTCAAAAAACCAGGAGGTGGGAAGGGANCCCATCTCTTACTTTCCAACAAGAAAACCAACTGATAGACCTACAGATGCAATGATCATAACCAGTGATCCCACGGACAATCCCAGCTCTTCACCTATAACAACAGTTGGCACTTCTGTTGTTGATATTCCCAATATACCTCCCCCGACTAGACCTCCATCCAAACAGCCTAGTCTTCATCCTACTGATGATCCCACGGTTCATACCACAACCCGCCCCACAGATCAACCAATAATTGCGACTCTTCAGCCTGCAACACCAAACCCAACTGATCCTGAGTCGTCTTTTGAAGCGGAGACTGACATTGATTATTCTTCTCAAGAAACTTTGCCAGAGGTTTACACAACAATTGCGCCCAAGGCTGATACAATGGATGATGTTCAATTGACTCCCACAGATACCTGGACACCAGCCAATGAGTATGATTGCACAGGAGAACCATGCCCTGTTACTACACACTGCCGCAGCAGATATGGGTCTTGTGGGCCTGGCTTTATCTACTGGTAAGTTGTTTGATATCCCCAAAAGCCATAGAAAGCCGTCACTTGGTTAATAATCTTACACCTCTCTTATTCCTTTTCAACCATGAAGTAACATGTATTCAGTTTGGAAAAAAGAATGCCCACCAATAGATCCTACTAGGACAAGAAGGCCCACACCCAAACCCACCAGGGAACCAACACCAACAGCTTCACCAACCAACTTTACTTTTTCGACAGAGGAATTTAATGAACCAGCACCTACACTTCCTCCTCTCGCCAAACCATCACTGCCATCAATTACAGAAGCAATACCCTTCAGCCTTCCAAGTTCTTTTTCGGCAACGGGTGAAAGTTTTGCTGAATCAGACGAAGCAGCAAGTAGTGATGAAGGCTTAATTGTTGACGAAGTAGAACCGGAAACTACAGCTGCCCCCAAACCTGCGGACACTTCATTCTCCCAATCCCCTGACTACTTGAGCGAATGGGCTGTAAGTCGACCAAGCAATGGCTCACAACTTCAGGTCCAACTAAAGAGGGGATGCAATTGCTTATTTGTGGTGTTGCTATCTCTGATGCCGGTTCTAAACTTCTGGTAGCATTGTTATGCTATGCTGATAGGTGCCATCCCTTGATAAATTATGGCCAAATCATGCTGGGATGAGTTAGGCAGTATGTCCTACAACTGAACTCCATGGGTACCATCTTAATTTGTCCATGTGATTAGCCAAATGGATATGAATGCACTATTTTATTTGCTTCATTCAATCAACATAAACTATAATATTTCATTAAATAATTTTTCAGTGCTGTATCATTATTGCACCCCAAGAAAGGAAAGTCCAGCAACATGACATGAAGCGAATCACAGAGAGCGGAATTCTTGGCAAGTCAATTCAATAAAATTGTCTTAGACATTGTGTTTCAATCAATAGCCCTAGAGAGATATGTATGCAACAGATACCTCTAGAGAAGCCTTGGGTAAGATGACTTTCTAGAGGTGTCACAGGTTGTGGCATTGATTTGGATGATGTACATGGGAATAGGTCCTATGGTTTGAATGGAATTTGGAAGAGTTTGAAGCTCTTCTGATAGATTTGTGTTACATTTTGATTCAATTATTATCTCGGTTACCAATGTCAAAACCGGATCATCTGAATAGATATTGCTACTAAGGTTTTAGTTGGGTGGCTGGCCAGCAATGTTGAAATGATGTATCTTCAACAAAATTTCATTGAAAGAAATATGGTGCCGCTTTTACATCATTCAGGTCCAAGTCGCCCTGAGCTGGGATATCAGGGAATGCTATCGAGGGGTAGCGTATCTCCCAGGTTTGTTTGAGTTCCTCCAGAAGGGGGCGATTGTATAACTCTACAAAGGATTCTCGGAGGACAACATTCATCTCCTCAATGTCACATGGATGTGTCCAATAAGAGTCATGGACTGCAGAAAAATGAAGTCCACGCTTCTCCATCTCGATTGCCTTTGTCACCAAGAGAGGTCAAGATCATATTAGAAAAACAATATTTCAGTATGTGTTGCTCTTAGGCCAGAGTAAAAGCAATTTCGTTAATGTGTCTTTGAACCTTCGCTTACCGTTAGCAACATGTGTGACGAGTCCAGCGAGTGCACATAATTAGGAGGGAATGCAGAAACTTGACGCTGCCTATGTAGAGGCAACACATCGGAGTCATTCGTTAGAGTAATATTCTGAAGTAGAGTCACTACCGTAAATGGACGGCTTTGTCGGTCTATTTGTTTGAGACAGAATATGGATTGCGCAAGAAGTTAGTACACCCATTTCATAGCAAAAAATAGAAGAATGGAACGAGCATTTGTACTCACAGGGTTGAACCACAGGCACACCTATTGGAGAAATAAATGATACAGGTTGACCCTGAGCAGCTATCAAGCGAGCACATTTTGTCAGCCAATTCATAGTTTCACGTGCCCCTTTGAATTGCTGGCCCATGACTTCCATTGTCAGAGAGGCAAGATAACCACACGCAGTGTGAATCTCTGCCTCGATTTCATCAATATCGTGTCCCTTCTCTTCAAGTTTCTCTTCAATCTTTTCACTGATTTGATTCTTGGCACCAATGTATGTCACACCATACACAGAAGTCATCACTGTTCGTTTCACCACACCTCTATCAATCAAACCATCCACTAGACGAGCAGACTTGACCTTTTTAAGCTGATCTTTTTCCGCTCCAGTGAGGTCACTTTTATTTTCGTCAAATGAAAGCATCTCTTTGGCATCCTCTGCAACGCGTCTGACAACTTCATGCATTACACCGATATACACATCCTGTGGCTCGTCAGCAACACAAAGGTTGACAGCCTTGCCACCACCCCTATCCCGTCCCAGGGCAGCATAATGTTGCAACCCATTACAGGATCCATCCATGTGGACCGGAAGGGAGCACATGTAGCTTTCATGGTCACCCGAGTCAATGGCCTGGCATATCTCATGACAAGTAGCGAGACCTTGGAAGGGATCATCAAGTTTAGTCCACCAGTTGTTTTCTCCGAAAGGCTCATCAACAGCGGCTCGAATATTGTCCATGTTATCATCTGCGAATTGAGCACGTCCGTCGAATGACATTTTGTCAGCGCTGTGGAGAGTGGCAAAATCAAAAATATGATATGAGATAAAAGTGATGAAGAAAAGGGACAGGTTGGGATATAGTCCTTACCCAGCCAAGTTTGCAAGATGCACCTTCAACCAATACAAGCCATTTTCCCCCAAGGGCTTTGGTTCAGCAAACATTAGTAGTGCTCTGCATAGATCAGATCCTACGATTGAAAGATGTGGAGTCACAGGGTATGCCCGGCCCCTAAAGTCAACATTGTAGGGGAAGAAAATCTCATCAAAGTCTCTGAACTTTTTGGCCTGAGTAAAATGAAATCAATTGGATATGAGTGTAAAGGGGATATATCAGCACAAAGACACAATGTGTTCATCTACATCATAAGGCTCACCTGATTTAGCTTGAGCATTGCTGAGCATCGCAACGAGTGCAAATCAGAGTTCTTCTGCTTGAAACGGTTGTGTTTCGCCAGTGCCTCTCTATATCTCTTGTAGGCATCCAGTTGGATTTTCTTCTCAAAGTCACCAAGAGTTTTGTAATCTTGATACGGTAGAGCATCCGGCGCTGGAGGAACTTCATAGTTTTCTTGCGATGGGATGTCACCTAAAGCAATACCATTGTCCCAACACTTCAATGCTGCGTCCAAAACTTTTTGGTTGACTTTCCAGGGTATTTTCCCCAAAACGTTCAGACCATCCATCACCTTTGACATATCAGCTCTATGAATTGAATCCTTGAATAGTCAATTGACCAATCATGGTTCGTGAGTTATTAAATTTCTAATGATTGCAACATCCCAATATTGTTCTTGATAAACCTTACCTTTTGAGTCTTGCAATGCCTTGTCCTCATGAAAGGGACTTTGATTACTTCATACCCACCATTGTTAACATCTGTCCAATCTCTTGGAGGCACCACCATCGGCTGAACGCGATCACTTCCCATGGTCGGCGGAATGAATGTTGATGTAGAAGAGAACTCCTCATTGACAGCAACATCGAACAAACCAGGATGGAGGGAGACACAACCATAGGTCTTCCCTCTATTATTCCTTGTCCTTAGGTACCTAAATGCAGGTTCCGGTGTGGCACCCCTTCGTCCTTCTTGCGGCTCAAATGCGGCGTGGTCCAAAAGCAAGCGGATCAAGGATGCACCAAGCTTGACCTTTTTCACTGGATCCCATTCAGCAAAATCATTCATTGACAAAGGTTTGTTTTCGTCTGCTTCTTCGCTTTCACTACTTCCCTCAGGCATAAACCCCTCGGCAAGTAGAATTTCTTTGCAACGCTTTCGAACCAGTGAAGGTTGCACCACACCCTTTCCTTTTAGCGATTTTTTGTCCCCAGTCTTTAATTCATCAAGAAATCTTTGTAAGTGAGTTGCTGTGTAGACCCAGTTGTCAATGGCAACACCCTCTGATTGAGTATTCTCTCCCTCTATGCTGCCAGCAATATCACTCAAAATGGGGCCATTATCACTGCCCTCTTCATCACTCACAGGTGGCATTTTCAGCTTCCTCTCCTTTGCACGCACCCTTAAAGCTCGCGAAACATTTACTTCTGTTTCCAAGGCTTGTGCAATGAACAATGCCAGAGAAACTACCTTGAACTGCCCCTCCTTATCTGCTATGGAGAAGGATAGTGCCGTGTGAGCAAGTAACACAGCAATTTTTTGTGGGGGGAGGAGGCAAAGGAGGGGCCCATATACCGAACGATCCTTTACAGACCTCTGGAGCGTAAACTGGTCATCGTCCTGTGAATTATCATCAGCCTCTGCTCCCTCCACCGAGAGGGTTTTATATGAGCACGTTTTGTTATCATTATTCAGGTAGAGCCATTGCTCGAGTTCAATTGCGTCTGTCAATGGACCATACCATGAATCTAATGTCCGGCGGACAGCTGGAATGGTGTCATACCCCGAGGATCTATCACGAGCTGCGTTCCACACGTTTAGGCGTTTGCGGATAGCCTCCTCTGTTGATTCAATCTCTAGTTGCAGTTGAAGTCTGCTCAACTCTTTGTATTTCTTGTCCTTATCTATATCTTTCGTTTCTTCATTGAGGAGGTCATGCAATGGTTCAGCTGTCTCATCCTCAAAAGTGTCATGGGGTTGGTATTGCAGGTTCATATCATATCCATTCAACTCGGAAGATAACGATGATTGAGACTCATCTGCGTGACCATTGAGAAGATCCATCAAGGATCCCCCCACTTCATTTTGTTGATGTTGTAGATGAGTCTCATCATCAGTATCCTCATTATATGATATCTGAGAAGATGGCTTTAGGTAGTCCTCAGTGTTCCCTCTTTTCAATACCTGAAGTAATGACCCATAATCTCCACCATTATCATCTGGATATGCCACATGATGGGATCCAGCCCCATTTTCAGTTGCAGAGTAGTCCTCAACATCATCACTGTTCAAAAGGTCAAGCAATGATTCAGCCTCTCCAAAAGTGTCATTCGAGTGCTTTGTCACCCCAGACATCTGAGTCCCATTCATATCCTTGCTGTCATTGAGAAGATTGAGCAGAGAATCATCTGGAGGTGTTTCACTCCTCTCAACATTATCATTATTGCTCAATAGATTCAGCAAGGAAGAGTCCTCTTCAAATTTATCATCTAATGGTCTCGTGACATGAGCCGCACGAGTGCTTTTCGCAGGCATGTTGTCGCTGAGAAGATGGAACAAAGACTCGTCCTCCCCGGTTTTATTTTCTGGCAGTGGCTTCATTCGATGCGCGTGCCCCCCGTTCCTACCGTTGCTGTCATTTAGGAGATTGAGCAAAGACTCTTCTTCAGCGAACCTAACGGCATCTCTCGATGTTCCATGATGTGACTCATCCCGGTGGAAATTATCATACTGGGAAAAGCTATCTAATCCTGATGATCTCTTCATCCATCTCAGTTGATGACCAGAGTCGCCATGGCCATCGATGTCATCGTCATCATCATCATCAAGCTCTGAAAAATCATATGATGGCTTGGTGCTCATCGATGAAGATGTGACAGCTGTCGTTCGATGGGATACATTTTCCGTGGTAGGATTCCACAAAGAAGATCGCCTACGATGGCATCGATGAAAGGGTACCGGAATATCAGTATTTCTCGATAACGAATGGTAATGTGAAGACTTGATGGACTGCGATGGTGAAGTGTTGATGGGCAACCTTCGCTTCAGCCGCCGATCGCCGCCACCACTACCGCCGCCACCGTTTGTCAGGAGCCATCGGCAGCAGGATTGAACGTTGGAGCGACGGTCGGATAGGGATGCACGAATCATGATGGGCTATCGAGGTGGGAGCTTGAACTTCTCACTTATGGCACACATGGGCATCAGCAAGAACCAATGGTGGATAGGTGCATGCCCAATTGCTTGGCCAATGGATTTGCTTTCAACTCTCTGTGTCACTTTGCTTGGATTTGAGGTGCGGCCAAGAAGCCAAGCCAAAGGGGGGGGGCCAGCAATGATCGCGTTTTGGTGTTGGTGGCAGCGCGCGCGCTGGCAGATGTTCTTTGCATGTCGGAGGCGGACGACGGACAGGCTGTTGGCTCGTTTTGATGTTCAGCAGACATGAAAAAAAGAACGATGCCCCTGATGATGAGCATCATCAGTAGGTAGGATAGGTAGGCCGCCGTCGCCAACTGTTCCCACATCACAACATAACCAATGCAGTATTATTGCACTCTCCCAATATCATCGATGAGGACTGAAGACCCCACATCATGTCGTCCATTTGCTTTTGAAGTCGGACGAATCCTCCGACTTCAGTTCGGAAGTCGGAGATATTCTCCGACTGAGATATTCTCCGACTTCGTTTTGCATTGCTTCACCCATTGTCCCACAACAGATTGGAGCACGGCGAAAGCAAGGCGGAGCAATCCTCCGACTTCAGCTGGCCACACACAAACGAGCACTAGAGATTTCGGCAAAAGGATATTCCTCCTTCTTTGGGACTACATTTGAAAAATCTTATTATATGTACGCACCCGAGTGCATTTCCTCAGGAAAACTACCGGAATACCTAGAAA
>JALLOX010002232.1:0-10583 GCA_036939695.1 Thalassiosira ordinaria
TGTGCTGTTTGGGCATTAGGGAGTCTGCAGCTAATGGCCTTCTTGAGGGTGTGGGTAAGGACGCGAAGACTTCATTCTGAAAATATTAGATAGGACACTGTTTCGTGATCGTTTGTGTTCGTGAGTCGTCTATAATATTATCGGAAAATTAATGTCGCGTCATCACACATTTTACTATTTTACTGAAGTGAATTGATGACGCAGTACTACCTTTTTATCCGAAGATAGACATGACAATATGAATAAGAAAATGAAGTCCCCAAATAGCAAGCATGCATGAAAGAAGTAAGGATGGAATCCTGCCTGGCAGTAAAGATGTGAAGACCTCTACTACACGTTGATTGAACCCTGTCATTCACCATTATCCCTTACCATATCGTTATTTTCTACGTATTACTACCTGTTACTCTCTAGAGAGAGAGAGAGTGCGTGGTTACTACTCTACTCTACTTTTTTGTTGCATAGGTAGGTAGGAATGGACTGTCCGATCAGTTCGATTCTTCTCACGGATGGATTCTGATCTTCAACTATCCCTTTGCAACCGTACATACAACCGCCTACACACACGATACATAGCTACCTATGGCAGCTCTATCTCTCTGGTATCATACCTCTCTAGAGAGAGGTATCGTATCTCCTCCATCTCATCTCTCTGCATCTCATCATCATCTGTGCAACATATCGAACAGGCAGGAACAGGCGTGAGAAAATATTTGTTGTCATTTCGATCCTCATCACCTTGCTCTGAACAGCTCTGAACCGTTCGTTTTACCATCTGGCCAACCACAACCTGCCTTTAGAGAGGAGAAGAACAAGAACTCAAACCCCAATGAAACAGACTATCATCAGTATGTCCAAGGGCAATAGCACTAAGTTTTTCCCGGGCAAGCTTCATATTATGCTTGATGAGGTTGAGGGGCTCGGGCTGGGCCATGGGTCCTCATGGTAAGTGTATCTAGTCCAGTATTGTATTATGAGAAGCGGGTGCACCAGGTGACAGTGGGGCTGCATTGATACTTTATTGCCTCGCAGGTCTCAAGAGGTCTCTAGGCAGTTTACAGTAGTCTGTAGCATCATGGTAGCATATGTGGCTTGACGTTGACTCTTCTCTAGTGGGCATCAGATATCACATGGGCTGGGTCATGTTTTCTTGGGAACTGTTGCTTTGCGCTCACTCATTCACTCATCATAAAATCCCTTCTCTTTCATTGCCCTTTCAATTCCAAAGGGTGTGTGGAGGTAGCGCATTTGCCATTCACGATCCAGACGTTTTCATGAGTGGCATTGCACCTCAGTTTTTTGACAAGCAATCCCACCTTCGATCCTTCCACCGCCAGCTCAGTATCTGGGTGCGTTTTGGCATTGTAGTATTTGTGTACTCCTAATATTTCCATGATTTGTCACTCTCAATCCAATTTGTTCTTTGTTTGCGCTCTACACAGGGTTTTTCTCGTCTTGAAACGGGTCCAGGAGGAAGAGGTGTCTGGTGCCACAAGTATTTTATTCGCGACAAGCCGGAGTTGATAAAGCACATCAAGAGAGTTCCTGTGAAGAAGTCTAAGCAAAGTGTGTCGGCACCCAAGAATAAACTTCCAGACTACACCGGCTACAAGCTGCCAGTGTCTCTTTCACAGGATCCTGCACGCCCTAAAGCGGCTACGGAGTCCCTACCAGTGTATCCAAATGTTTCAGCTTCTACTGTGGTCAGCCCCAACCACTTTCCAGTGACAAACAAGGTCCATGTGTCTCCTCGCCCATTAAGCGTTGGTCAGTCATCATCATTGCTTATTGGTCATATGCCTGTGGCTGTGCCTACAAGATTTGCATCCACACATCAGAACGCTGCATTGCCAGTGCCCAAGGGAAGTGATCCTTCGCTTATCTCAGACCAGGCACGTAGCTGGACTTCTTCTTCGCCGACCAGTTATCAACCTTCAGGTGTCTCATCGATGACCCGTTTCTCACTTTCTGCAGTCAATTTTATCACGCCACCTACCAATAACCTTAGTGAAGTGGCACAGCAGTTGCTTTCCTTCAGGTGTACTGCAAGTGCACATCCTCCAACTTCACTAGGAGGCGGCAGCAGTAATCTCAACAGTGAATTGCTTGCCATGATACTGGAAACACGTGAAGCTAGAGCAGGTTTCAGACAAGATTTATCCGCTATTGCTCAACAGGATCAGTGGCCAGCATATTCTGCAAATTGAAGATACAACAACTCAAGAAAACCACAGGGTCCCAATGAGAAGAGGAGAATGTATCGAAGCTTAGGTTATCATTCTATTACATGTTAATTGATGGAAAGTCTGGGGAGAACTAGCTTTGTTATCAGCTGTATGTATTGCATAATAAGTTAGAAGTCTAGTGTTGAGAAACATTTATTGTTTTGAGACATAGTATCATGAACATGCATTAGCTTTAGTCAAGCACGAGATACATAGATGTGTATGGTAGACTTGCAATAATCATCAGTGGGAGGAGCTTCAAAATATTGCACTACAAGAGTTTGTTTGTAAAATGTCAGGTCATCAATGACTTGTGATAAATATCACGAAATTGGTTGATATCTTGAGGATCAGTGTACGATAGTTAAGATCTCAAATAGAGATGATAGTAGTGAGATTGACAGAATTGCAATCAAAAACCATGAAAGCAAATGAAGAATGCAATCTGCCACGACGGTGCATCTGAATAATTAGAAATAGTAAGCTGGCGATGCACGATGCGAAAGAGTTGGTACCAGTGGAGAAGTTCGATAGAAAATCGATTACAGGTTCTGGTTACCTAAATGTATTTAAATGTCTGGATAATTGACTCTAGGTCTAATACTACAACTCAAACTCTCACACCAGCACGAATAATGTTTTCGGTCACGACCGAGACAAGATGATGCTCACTATCAACAGCTCCATCAACATAGCAAGCCTGAGAAGAATCAAAATTATCGTCATGGCCAGAATAAATCTTCTTCCAGGTTTCTTTCATGGCATCATACCTTTCAGACTTTCCACTAAATGATTGAAAGCGACGCTGGAATGCCCTCTCCAACTCCTCCTGTGATAATACATGCTGCTTCACAGCATTGCATGCATCGGGCTCAACATCGCACACCCACTTGAAAGTACGCCATGCCAAAGCAGCATGCTTGCTCTCTTCCTTTGCGATGGTACTCAACTCATCTCGTATCCAAGTGAGAACATCCTTGCCAATACCGGAGTACTTTGTGACCTCCGCTTCATCATCATTTACCAATTCCATATTGATGAGATTAACCTCTGCAGCAGCCTCCAATGCAGACAAGGTTTCGTCAATGCAGCCCTGTTGAGCCACAGCCAAGGCCAACGCCTTCAAATCATGCCCAAATGTATGACTGGATTCTGGCAATGGACCAGGACCAATCTCTTTCCCAGTTAACCTTGATGCAATATCAAATGAAGTCCTTGCATGACGCACTTCATCCAATGCTGCATTGAGGGCATCCTGGACCAAATCGCTTGGAGCTTGATTTGTCATGAGAGCAATAGAAAATGCTGAAAAGGATGCTACGGAGGCATGCTCCCCGAGGGCGTTCTTGGTCCACTCTTCGCCCAAGAGGAGCTGGTTTTGATTAAAGGTACTATTATCAAATGACGCTTGATGTGATGGCCCGGCTACCTCTGTAATATCTCCTGACCATCCTCTTCCTTCAGAACCCAAAATAGAAGGTGCAGTCTGCAATGAAGCCTGCAGGGTGCTTCCTGTAGAATCCACGAATGGCCGTCCAGGGACTGCCCGATAGCACATGACACTTGGAACGTACAATGATTGCGTTCCCTCCAGCGCAGGTTGACCTGAGAACATAATATCTGCCTCAAAGTCATAGATGCATTTATCTTCGCTGCTCTCTTGTTCATTCTGATTTTCAAGGGTAGAGTCAATCACACGAACTGTTGGAGCGGTTACCTTCATATCATGTGAGCATCCATCAAACATGACCTCGACATTGACATTACAAGCATTGGATAATACAACATCTTCAATTTCTTCGTCTCCCTTCTCTTCATTCTTTCTCATGATACGTTGAACAAACTTCTTGACGGAGTAAGGGATTGATGCAGACTTGAGCAAGGAGGGGCTGCGCCCATTAAGGCGAGGGCGTGTAGGTACGGGTGCGGCACCGGGAACAGGCGTGTGATACCTACACCAGTAACTTTCATACGTCCATTCGGCCTCATAGGAGCTTGAGTCCAAATATGGCATGTCGGCAGGTGCGCCTTGCACGTAGACATCGATGGAGTCAGATCCAAAAGTCACTTGAGGAACGTAGGTGGTGGCAGCGCAGTCACTTGTCACGAGAACCTTTGCTTCATTATACTGGACCGGCTGTGATCCTTCCAAGTAGTAATCGTCAGAGTATCGCTGGATGGTTACAGGGACATTGCTGTTGATACTGGCTAGACCTGTATCCCAAGAGAAACCGTCGTAGTATTTTTCGTGAATAATGAAGTTGCCGGAGGAAGCCTGACCTTTGATCTCTTTCGATTGGACGTTTTCTACTCCACTTTTGAGGAATAGAACCCACACCACTGCCTTCGGGAGATAGTTCATTGCTGTCGATGCACGCGAGAAGGATGAATTTGGTGGGTTATTGTTTTGATACAAGAATGATTTTATTAGGTTGATGTTGTGGTGTTCCAAGTGTGGAGTGGTTTGATGTTGGGATTTTATGGTTTATGGCAGACAATTTTGTGCTCAAATCGACACGCGTCGTCATGCTTGATGTGTGTTCTCACATGTCCATATTCCTTATGTCAAAAGGTATCCAGGGCACCTCATAAATAGGAATTGGTATTTCAATATTATATGTATGTGGGAATTCATACGAATAGATACATTGACATCTATTGGCATAGGTATCTATCTTGCGGATCTTGGATCAATCCTGCAGCTTTCCCTCTTGGAGGTGTGCTTATGCCTTTGCTCTTTGTTGAGGGTGTCGTTTGGTCCCAGTTGCTTTATCATGACAGAGGAGGCGACAACACCGAAGTGGCACTCTCCCACCTTTATTATTTTTGGACAGGTTGTGCGTTCCTCAGCAAATTGTCCTGATCTTGCTTATTGCATCAATGCTACAATAGGATCTGCCCCTTTCATTTTCTATTTACACTGTATGGATATTGGGGGGACTTTGAAATGCAACTTCGCAATACATTAATGCAATATATTGTGTTATTCACGCTGCAGATTTTTCAATGATACATATTTCTTATGTGTTTGTTCTCAGATATCCTCCTCTCAATATGCTTGTTGTGTCATCCTAGCCGTTTAGTCGAGATTACAACCATTCATATTTATGTGACTTGGCTTTATTGTTCATAAAGCCTTGATCAACTCCTAGCAGCTTGGTCAGGCTGGGCTCACACTTTCACACGCGACCTCTACTTTGTGCACAATCATTCTTTCGTTCTCCTACTCAGCTCCCACAGTCAACCACACCGAAACAGCACTCGAAACAAATATCGCAGCCCTAAACTTATCATTACTCAAAGCCACTCCTTTTTTGGCAAAATTTGAAGTGTCGTCAGTGGTGGGTTTCATACTCTGTCTTGAATTTGACTTGGATAGCGAGTATCAGACTCTTCGTCAGTGATGACCTTGGCTACATTAACACCGTTCAGATCTTTAGCTTCACATTCATTGGTATAGACCTTGCCATCACATCCGATTACCTTCGGACACATCAGATCATAATTGCAGCCATAATGTTGTGGCCCATAAATTGCACAAATACCCTCCTCATCACACTTTTCATCCTCTTTCTTACAGTAGTATTTAGCTGCATCAGAACAGGGGTTTGAAGAGTCTCATGCGTTTCCACCCTCAACCTTAACTGGATCACAAGTGCCATCAGGAGAATCAGTATCTGGATATATCTCCCCTCCTACATTGATACCATTGGCATGGAATGCGTTGCAAAAATCAGAATACACCTTGCCATTGCAGCCACAAACTGGCTCGTGTGAATCTGGACACAACCTCCTAGAGCCCCACTTTCTACAGGTACCAACGCCAACACATACACCAACCTGATCCTGCGAACAAAAGTACATACCTGTATTTACACACGGATTTGCTGGACTACACGCATCCCCCTCCTCACGTAGCCCCGGAGTAGCACCATTGATATATTTCCCAACGATGAGAGATACACTATCACTATACTACGGAGCGTCTTCAGTGTAGGAATTCCCAGAAAATTATGAGCCAAGAGGTGTAATAATGCAATGGATCTCTTCGTTGAAGGCATGGTTGATGGGATAATCTCTCATTTTTCAAGCGATGTGCTTTGACTTCGAAGTGTTCACATGCGATGCCAGCGCAGGCTTGCTTACCTACAACTTCATTCTCAATCACTCATACAATACCAACACGCCATGCAGTTTGATTTGTTCCATATCGTACTGAGCTCAGCATTCACTTGTTGATTGTTCATTAGTCGACATGCATAGGATTCGCCATTGTTTATTCGCATGCCTACGAACAATATGTTGATGATTGGAAATGCAATCGCGAGATCCACAAAAGCAGCATCCAAACTGTATCAACCCTTCATACAACATCATAAAAGCCGATAGTTAGGGAGAACTGATTGTTCTTTATGTCACAGAGATTTGTTTCTCATCAACGTAGGAATTAATAGGATACTATGTAAATGTTTCCGCCATATGAATCTTGATGCTGGATACTATTTCAATGAATTCAAAAAGCCATCACAAACAACTTCTTCCTCAAAATATGGTGTCAAGTCTAAAGACTGGACCTCGGTTCTTGCTCGACTTGAATCCATGCTTGCATTGGATACACTAACCTAAAAGATCTATCAAGAGGAGAGAACAGAACTAAAACAAAGAGAGAGAATTGTGTGTGGTGCCAAAAACTTGCAGGGTTTAAACCTAAAGGTGCAAAAACCCAGCTCCCTTTGGGAAGAATCGCCCATTGGTTAAAGGGTGGACAGGGTTTAAACCTCAAGGTGCAAAAACCCAGCTCCCTTTGGGAAGAATCGCCCACCGACTCAACTTTTGTTGAGTCATCCCACAAAGGGAGTTTTGGGAAATCCACCCCACCACAGAGGGAAGACGGTTGGACGCTGTATCAGGCGGGCAACCAGAGTTCCCTCGGCACAAAACCTCTTTGTTGTGTCTGTTGTTCCTGTTTCACATGTATTATGCATATATTGTATTTTGTTTTCCCCAAGTGTTTCCCGTTAACATACTTGCAACCAATTTTCAGGCATACTATGCCGTCATTCAACTATCCCACAAATTTATCAAACTCCAATCCTAGCTTGCTCCTCCCATAGAGCACAGCCCCAAGGCTCCTAGCCAATCCATCCTAATATTTCTTTCTTACGCCGCAGCGGAAGCCTCCGTTACCATGATCGAGTTCGTGACGTCATGATATGCTCCACCAGCGATTCTTCATGTTCCTCGACATGCCCTCTGAGAAGCAGTGGAGCTCCTCGCGGATGTACTCCTTGAATGTCTTTCCCTTCCAGCGCCCCATCTTCTGGATCTGCCTGTCCGAGTATCCAGCAAGAGAAAGGGCATTAGCGCCACCACCGCGCAAGGAATGCGTGTCAACCCGATCAATTGGGATTCCCCTCTCTGTGGGGTAGTTCAACTCCTCCGCAGCCAACTTCAACTGTTTGCTAACATCTTTGTCCGTGATGTCAAACCGGACCCCATTGACCCAATAGGCAGACAGAAAAGTCTTCATCAACAAGGTATGCTGGCGAATGTGAATGTAGCGCCGAGCCAGAGCCCGAACCGGACAAAAATAGGAGTCACCATTGGCGTGATGATGAGCACACACCCCTTTCCAGCCATTTTTCTGATTGTCTAGCTTCAAACTCGCCGAGCACGCAGACAACAATTCCTCGTCACTCGCAGTTCGGCTGAGCTGGACCGGCTTGCCGCGCTTGTTCTCACCAAAAAAGGTGACATCCTCCATCTTGAACTGCTTTATCTGCTTTGATGAGTTCCTGGTAGACTTGATTGTGTACTCACCAATCCGCAGCAGAAAATAAAATGCAATAAGCACCCAATCACCGATTGCCCGAAGGAGTTCACTTGCAGATTCTCGCTGTCCTTTCTCTGCAATCCGCTCTGGCACGTCCACTTCCACGGGTAGTTTCTTCGTTGATGCAGGGTCATCCTTGCCGAAGCCTTCCAACATTTCGCTGAGACGGGGAAGGAACTTTCCTGTCTTTGCGCACTTCGTAGGATCTACCTCATAGGCAAGTTGGATCTCCTGGCCAATGGCCATGAGCTAGAGACTGTGCCACTTCGAATTTTGCGTCCCCGGTCGAAGTATCCTGTGCGGGCCGTGGCGGCAAATCCGGAGAGCATGCGGACTCTGGTTCTGTAGTCGACTCCCTGTAGGTAAGGCTCCACTCCCATAGGTTCGCAGTAGGAGCACCATAATTTCCCCAACACCGTAACCGATAAATGGTATGGTCTACGGAAATTATCTACGTACGACCTATTTGAATAGAATTCCTACGTAGGGTTTAGCAAATTTTAGCGGCAATTCTGCCAACGGTGGCTGCCGCCCAACATGGCAACCATGGCGTCCGCTCAAGATGACCCATGGCCAACCATGAAGGCGGGTAGCGGCAACAATGGCAACGCCGCCAAGGGTTCTGATGGCAATACCCAATGTGATGAGCAAAAAACCGCATCGAAAACGATGGTCGGCAACACGTTCGGTCAACATTTGGACAAAATCGTCGAACGAGCAACTTCCATCATCCTCCAAGCGGAGTCCATCGAGCGAGCTGGACACCACGATGGAACATGGGGCTCGGACGGGATTGAAGCGGATGCTTTACTGAACACCAAGACTTTGATTGCGCAAGATAGGGACGCCATAAAAGCCTGGGTCCTCCGAATCTCCAACGGAAATGAATGCGGCCATCTTGCACTTGAAATGTGGGAGGACCTCGTGTCCTCCCGGCCAGACTTAAACACGTGGGCCGCACTGATTAGTTCCCTGCTTTTTGTGGCAAAGTACCTCTATGAGAGAGGACTTTGCACACTACTTGTTAGGGCATTCAAGGCGGTGGAGGCCGGGGACACACCCAAACCACACAAGTACAAATGGGGAGGGTACAGTAGCGATGAAGATTCAGAGGAGGGAATGTCATCGACAGCCCAGATCAAGGGAACGGAGTCAATGGTGGGGGGGATAGATGATTCGGAGGAGGAGTCGGAAGGGCAATTCGGTATGGACGATCTCTTTGCAATCTCAAGGAGGGCAACAGCTAAGCCAATGTTACCGTCTACGACTGGCAACAGCTCCACAGCAAGCTCCCAATCGAACGGAAAAAGCAACAACCAAGCAACACTTGAAATTACAGAGGAAAGGCAACCAGCATTCCCGACATTACTCTCCAACGAAGAAAATGAAGAAGAACATGATTGGAAACGGGGAGTCAGCAACCCCATTGAAACATTATTGTATGTGTTTGCACCAGAACCATCAGATGATGAGGATACCATCATCCCTATTGACCACTCTGTTGCACTGGTACCTGCCTTGAAACTTCCATCGTCTGAGCTAGAAAAGGAGAGGAGCAGTCTATCATGCACCTTGGACCGTGGCTTTCGGAGCAATACATCTCCAGCATACAACTCGTGCAGGAAAGACGGCACCCTTCCATATATCTCAGACACTGAAAGTGTCTACAGCAACATAAGCAATAGAGGTATTGAAAAGGAATACACCTCAGACTATGATTCCTCTGTCATGAGCGTTCAAAAATGTGGAGCCAAATTCATTGGACACGATTTGAAATTACACGACAAACCAGAAATGAATGGAGAGCGGGCAATGGAGATAAGAAAATTCAACCTACGCCAACCTATCCATTTCAGGCACCATCGTAACACCTCAACGATCGAGATGAAGATGAAACAGCTCCGCATACCATTCAACCAAACAATGAAACCTCTCACCAACAATACAAATGGAAATAGCAACAATGGAAGGAGACTGGATTGGATAGACCACACAACATACAAAGTGGCACCATTACTTGACCGGAGGAACAACCATCAACAAAAATGCAATGTTTATCGTTTGGCTGTGTCCATTGCAACTCAGATCCTGGCAATGATTGTTTACTACCTCCGGATGAAAGGTTTGGATGAGTGTGGCGGCCATACTCTACTTTGGTTTAGAGTTCATAGCCGCTATCAGGTTGTTTGGTGGCGGGTAGGTCACCACTTACCCCACCATGGATGTTGGACATTCACGGTGGGGAGGATATTTGGAAAAGTCCCCTGACGCTCGTCGCCTTCGGCGACTCACGACAGAGGCAGATTACTTAACCCCCATTTCCCGTAGCTCTTAGGCAAAAAGCCCGGTGCCGATCCTTGTGTTCTTTGATCCTCGTTGTTGGGTGCCTGGATTGCAACTTTAGTCACGCTACAAATACAGGTAGCAAATTCTGAAAAGGAAGTATAAAGCGTACTAAAAAATTTCTGTTACTCTCTCTCTCTCTCTCTCTCTCTCTCTCTCTCTCTCTCTCTCTCTCTCTCTCT
>JALLOX010002241.1:0-14899 GCA_036939695.1 Thalassiosira ordinaria
GGAAGATATCAACACCCTAACCTCCACCGGAAATGACTTCACATCTTGGGTGTATGATCAAGTCTACAACGTACCCCGATCCTCCCTCCGTAAATTCTACCATGAACATACCAATCCCAAGTTTGAATTCCCCTACAATACCGGTGCGGTATCCTCCACTCCCTGTCAACTGTACAGTCGTTGGCGTACCTACGCCATTACCTCGCGAGACTGTTTGCAAGAGCGAAAGACCGGGAGGCAGAAACATTTGAAACTTGTGAATGTGAATGGTGTGGGATATGTTTGGTATGTGGATGGTCATGTCCGTACTGTCACGCCGAGTAGGCCACAGTTTGGTTGGGGTAATACTGCCTATCTCAAGTTGAATTATAGTTATCGCATTGGTAGTACGAATGGTGCCAATTGGAGATCTGATTGTGTTGGGTGAGTGTCACAGGCTTCACTCGTATTCATAATGATATGATATGACTCTTTTAGACTCAAGGTCCATAAACATGGCTCACCAATATCCTCTTTTCTTTCAAATGCCCTCCAGATGTGGCGTGCCCCTCTTTGACTATGTAGACAACAAAGTCTACTGGCTCAACAATCCACCCATCTACATGCCATCCAACATCCCCTCAACCATCCTCCAATACAACATTGTCCCTTTGCCAAGTCTCAACACACCAGCCTTTTCAAGTATTGACAATGGAGATGATTGGAGTGTCTTCCAAACGTGGTTCCACCCCAATGAAAATGGATTGTTGAATACTACCTCCCTGGAAGATACGAGTATATGTGATGGTTTCCCGAACTATCATCAGCCACTTCCTAATGAGGATGGGGTTGGGGATGGTGCACCCCTTGGAGTATTCCCAACGGTGTTTGGACATACCCCCGAAGGATTACATTTTGCCTATGATCCCCACTTGGCGTTGAAGGAGAATACGGTTGAGAACCCATTACCGGATGGTGGTGGCCAATTGGCAATGGATACGTATGGTTTACCTCCTGGACAGAGTATTCCAGGGGAAAGTGTATTGTGTCAAAATGTCCAACGGAATTTTTTGAATGAAGAGGGATGTAAATTGAGTTATGATACTTCTACCTGTAGTCCGGGAGAAATGCCGCGTAGTGTGATTGAATTGAGTGAGGAGAATGTCCGTGGTATTCGAACCTTGTTGGGGAGGGAGGAAGGACCGTGGATTGTAAAGGATGTGGATGTTAGTACGTGGCTTTTGGATGTTAGTACGGGGAAGGATGCACCATGTGGGGATGGGGTGCAGAGTAGTCGTTGGATGATGGTGGAGGATGATGGTGGTTGTGCTAACAGTGCTGGGTTGGAGTCTGGTATGTTCCTACTGTATTTACTTTGTTTGTCAAATTTACTATCATACCATGTCAATATCACACACCTTATTGACTAACACTCATCCTTTTCTCAACTCGTTCCTCTTACCCTTTTCAAAACAATAACAGAAACCATCCGTCTCTTTCGTTCACTCATCGATGCCCGCTCCGAAACATCCACCAATAGTGCCTCCATCATCGATATCTCCAAACATGCCCACGGCATGCAGTGTTCTCCAACCGATACCACCAAGCTACTCATGGGCAATGTTCAAGCCTCTGATGGTACATGTTGGAAAAATGTTCATTATAATGAACATTCTGTCATTGACTTTGGAAGTTTGGGTACTCCTACGTTGATTATTGCTGGAGATGATTGGGAGCCAGCGGAGGCATTTCCACTGGGACTATGGTAAGAATATACATCACATTGATATAGCTTTGTGCTACCATCTTGATATGTCACAACCCTCACTTTATATTTTTGATCATTATCATTTTTTCAATAGCGAGGGAGACTGTGATAATGATTCACAATGTGATTCGGATGCAGGATTGAAGTGTTTCCAAAGGAGTGGATATACCGCTGTGCCCGGATGTGATGGAGATGGAGTTAGTGGGAAGGATTATTGTTATCGTGATCCCAGTTTGCCTCCTCCGGTATGTTATATTTTTGTGTGTGGTTATATTGGTCATGTATATTTGAACTTGTATTCTCAAATATCGTACCATAATGTCAATCACAGCCTACACCCCCACCTGCTGGAAGTATTGCCAACATTGAACAATACGAGAACCCACCAGGGTCATCCTATCTAAATCTACCAAGTGACATCAACTTCAACGTTGTTGGCAAACTTGGAGACTTTATCGATATTCAATACACTGCACCCATACCTCTCAACAATCCCGCAGTTCAAGAATCCTTCAAGTCAGTCATCTACAATCCTCTAGGTGAACCTGTATTGATTTGTGGTTCGCCAGATGAGGTATCTTCTGATCCATTCAATGGCGATCAAGGCTTTGATATTGTTATACCAGAAAGTGAGGGATTCAGGTCCATGTCTATTTGGGAATTGTCGGCTCAGCGTCATACTACGTGGACACATCTTGCTTTGCATGCGGCTGACCAGTTGAGAATGCGAGTTGCATGGGCGCTTTCGCAGATTGTTGCGGTGGGATTAGGTGGTAGTGGTATGGTATTCTATGAACCTACCGAACAGTACATTGCCTTTTATGACATCTTTACAAGGAATGCCTTTGGAAAGTAAGTTGATGATAGTGTTGGCTTTTTGGTTTCACAAGTTAGCATATGTCTCATCAATACACCCTTTTCAACTCATTTATTCTTTACCACAGCTACCGAGATGTGATGAAAGAATTCTCTTTTAACAAGATCATGTCCAAGTGGCTCTCATTCTACAATAACAAGTCCCTCCAGTACAACATTGATGCCGGAGAATTGCAATATCCCGATGAGAATGTAAGTACCATTTCCAATTGTTGTGTCAGAATTGAGACCATTGTTGTATTCACAATCCTCATGATGCCTACCTTTGCACTTTCTTTAGTTTGCTCGTGAGATCATGCAGGTGAGCTTGGATTTCTCTAGTCAAACAGATACTTTTATCAAGCAAAGAACTGTATTTATATAACTCTTCTTTGTTACCTTGTCTTTTTCAATTGACAGCTTTTCTCTATCGGGCTCTACCAGCTCAACCCTGATGGTACAAAGGTTCTGGTCGATGGCAAACCTACTGAGACCTACACAATCTCGGATATTGTTTCCTATTCCAAGGCCTGGACCGGCTTTGGAGGAGTAGACAAGCGAGGTGGTACATCCACCAGTGATTGCCATGGTGATGATTCTCTTGATCCATTGATGATTAAAGGGGAGATGCGAGACCTTTTCCCCAAGACTGATCTTCTCGGTGAGCGAAGACTGGATGCATTCAGTCTATGCTTGCTGTGCTTTCCCTTTACAACAACTTGTCACCTAACAATTCGTTCATATCATGTAAAATTTCCCCTTCCAGATGGATACATAGGTGATCAAGTCGCACCACTGTGCACTGACTTACCTTCCAAGCACTTTTTGCGTAAGGGCGCTGTGTACAAGCTTCTTGGCCCAAGTCCTGTACCTGAGTTGCATGAAGATGGGACCACTTGGGGCCCAGAGACAAGGCGCTTAGAGATAACTAGCTCGTCGCCTTTGTACAACAAGCTTTGTTCTCCCGATGCAAGTGGTGCCTGTACTCATCCGTCTAAAGTCGTGCTTGACTCAAACCTCATCTATGATACTGTGGCAATGATGGGCGAAGAGTATGGTGTTGATACTATCCGAACAGTAGCTATCAAGGGTGGGTCAAGCCCCATTTACTACGAATATGTTAGGTGAGTACAATATCTCAGTGGTTTGAGTGTGTTGCCCAATTTTAGGCTGCATCTAACTCTCTCAAATCTAATCTTTTTTCATTCTTACCCTCTCATTGGCAGGCAACCATGCGTGGAGCACTCCTATTATAGTAACCCGGTCAAACTAATGAAGGGGCAGATGTTCTCTGGTGGGGTACAAGAACCAGCCATCTGTGGAGACCCAAGGCTTTCTATTGGCACACCCATGTGCTGTTCCAGTGGATGGGAGACCAGCTCAAAAGTGGGAAACGTGTATTGCAACTATCAAGGGGAGAGGATGACCCTTGCATCCGCACAGGATATTTGCGCTGCCAATGGAGAGGAACTCTGTCAGCCAGGTTTAGCGAAAGAAAATTTGAGCGGAGAGTGTGCATTCGGGATCAAGGGAGGTCTTTTTAGATCTTGGGCTTCAGTCGGGTGTGAACTAAAGGTCAAAATTGATGTAGGAACTGGCGAAGTAGCAATCGTGGTGAGTGAGGCAATGCGCATGGTTGGATCATGACCATCTCTCCCATTGCTAAATTTCATCCCTTACCATCACAGCACGCACCTGAAGCAGACTTTGCTGGCCAAACCAACGTAGAACCAATGGTAGATGTCGACACACTCAACTTCATTAAGGCCCCATGGGACACAAGCTACCCATCAATGAATGACTGTCTTGCTTTACCGTCCTGCACCATTCACACTGATGACTCATGCATCTGTACCTCCCATGTGACAGAGCAACAAGTATTTTTCTCTACCTCTGAAGTTTCTTCCATTGATGGTCTCATGGCTTCCTTGCACACTGGAGCTGTGGACCCTGACACATTTGATGCTGGAACATACATTTCTCTTGGCAATTGCGGCATTTCAGGCGCCACAGTTTACTCAACCAGTGGTGATTGCTCCACCTTAAGTGATGACACTATCTTTGCTGTTGAAGTAAAGAGCAAGCAGTTGTTCCTCAAGAATAGCAAGTCGATGGTTCATGTATCTGGTTCAGCATTCTCCTTCCGTAACCCAGTTCAATTCAACAACCTCGCAGACCCAGAGACACGTGATATGTACCATGAGACAGGTATGTGTGCTAGAACTTCCTTTTGTCTTTTTCTTTTCTTTTTCTTCTTGAACCAGTTCCAAACATTGACTTGGGCATGGATATTTGCAGACGCCGTAATTGATTCCCTGTTCTATCACCCAACGCATCCTCCGTTCCTGGCCACTTTGATGGCGCAGAGATTTGGAATTTCCAACCCCTCTCCAGCTTTTATTGAAAGAGCTGCCACGGCGTACAGTACTGGATCATATGAAGGAATTGAAAGTGGCAAATATGGTGATCTTGGTGCTCTGACAGCATCAATCCTGTTGGATGATGAGGCACGTGTAGTTGTCCTAGATCAGGATCAAACCCATGGGCAGCTACGGGAACCTCTGGTTAAGGTTATTTCATTCTTCAGAAGTTTGGGTATTGCCTTCGAGTCACCTCTACGCATCCCAACCCTCCTTGATTTAGAGGGTGCAATTGGGCAAGGATCATTTGAGTCTCCTTCGGTCTTTTCATTCTTCCTCCCAGAGTTCCAGCCAAACACGGCAGTGGTACAATCTGCTGGTCTTGTAGCTCCAGAATCGATGATTCTTCAGGGTGACAATGTCCTGACTCTTTTGGATAGCATGTACAACACAATCAAATTTGGAGTGACCGACACAGGCCTTTGTGGTGATCATGCACCAAGCTTTGAGGGATGGCGAAGTGGAACAGGGGACTTTGGTTTCAGACTAGAGCTTCCTCTTGAGAAAAACTGTGCTAAAATCGAAGGTGACACAAGTAAGAGTCCAGCCATCCCTTCTTATGTACCATCATCCACAGCATCTGTAGATGATATTTTGGATGAGCTCGCAGTAATCTTGACTGCAGGAAGGTTGAGTAGCAGAAACAGAGCCCTCATCAAAGCAGTGATGGGCCAATACTTCTCAAGTGATGTGGGCAAGGCAGTGCGTATCGCCCAACAGCTCCTCCTATCGACACCTGAATTTCATGCCACTAGTATTCCACGAAAGCTTGACAACGCTCGTCAATTGGCAGGATACGAATCTCCTCCTGCAACTCCGTACAAAGCACTTGTGGTATGTTGCATTTTGTTGTTTGTATGGTACTTTTCTTTCGAGTTCTTTTCTCACGCCTTACTTGATTTTGCTCCTCGTTACAATAGGTATTTGTTATGAATGGAGGCTGTGATTCTTTCAACCTCTTGGTTCCCACAGATCAATGTGCAATCGGAGATCAGTATCAAGAATATCAAGCTGCTCGTGGAGGACATGCAATACCCAAGGCTAGCCTTCATACAATCACTACTACTGGTCAGAACTGCGCTCAGTTTGGTGTCAACAACAAATTCCCACTCCTAAGTGACTTGTACAATCAAGGCTAGGTAAGTTCTTCTACCAATTCATGGTCCTGTGAATATTATGCTATAACTTCTTTGTCACTTACCTATGCACCAAACTCTTCTTTCAGGCACTTTTCTTTGCAAATACTGGTGTTCTCTCTAAGCCCATGGCCAAGCATGATGAGTGGACCAAAGAAACTAGCTTTCAGCTCTTTGCCCACAATACAATGCTTCATGAAGCTGCAACAGGTAAGGCATTTGTGCAGGGTTTCTTCATTGAGCCTACTTTCAGTACAATACTCACAAATTTTCACCTGTCTTGTGCCCACAGGGGATCCCTACGAGGTCAACGCTGGAACTGGTGTTTGGGGAAGGATGCTTGACATGTTGCAGAAGAGTGGCTATCAGACCTCAGCTAATACTGTTGCTGGTGCAGGGGAGAATGCCTTGACTGGTGATCAGTATTACGGCAACCCCACCTGGTCTGTGTCTCCTTCACCTCCTGGAAAGATGAACAAGATTCCAACAATCACAAATCTACTTGATTTGGTGAAACAACTGAATGGCGTAGGAGAGGAAGACAACTCCTGCTTGGCGGAGACTTGGAGTTCCAAATTAGCAACTGTATTGTTTGAATACGAGCAGCAGCAGGATTTATCTACTATCCCTGATTTCGAGGTCACAGGTTATGGAAGTTCCGGGGATTTGGATGGAAAATTCAAAGCAATTGCGTCGCACATGAAATCTCGAAACTACAGGAAGGTGAACAGGGACATTTACGTTGTTTCTCAACGAGGATATGATCACCACTCAGAAAATCAATTGAATGACATGTTTTCCAGCGGCGACAAGGCACTAACTTTGTTCAAGCAGTTCCTTGAAAACGAAGGCTTATGGGAAAGCACTGCCATATTGATGACGAGCGACTTTGGGAGGTCCTTGAATCCCAACTCAAATGGTGGTACAGACCATGCGTGGGGCGGAAATTACTTCCTAATGGGTGGTGCTGTTAACGGTGGCAAAATCCTTGGCGACTTCCCTCAACCACTTAGTTCATCACATCCAAACTGGATTGGTCGCGGTCGGTGAGTTGATGTTAATTGACTGACATTAATGCATATCATGAAACACCCAGCATTATTATGAATTATTGTTACTAACTTTTGCATCATGTCTTTTAGATTCATACCAACGACACCTTGGGATAGTGTGTGGAACGGAATAGCTCAATGGCTTGGAGTGATATCTGAAGCCGACCTTGACTTTATCCTACCTAACAGAGGAAAGTTTATTAATCTATTCTCAGGAGGAGATCTCTTCAACTCAGTCTCGAATCCACCAAACCCCCCCAATCCACCCCCTACTACTCCTACACCGCCTCCACCTAGTCCCACACCACCTTCTGATCCTCCACTAACTATCGCTGGAGATGATTGGCAACCACCTGAGGCCTTTCCATTGGGATTATGGTAAGAATATTTATTCCCTTTCTTTGTTTTATTGACGCTGCGCTGATATCACAACCTTACGCTTTTTGATTGCTTTCATTTTAGCGAGGGAGACTGCGACAATGATTCTCAGTGTGATACAGCCGCAGGGTTGAAGTGTTTCCAACGTAGTGGAACAACCCCAGTTCCTGGTTGTTCGGGAGAGGGAGTCTCAGACAAGGATTACTGCTATCTTGATCCATCTGCGCCTCCACCAGTCACATCTCCACCTGTCCCACCTCAACCAACTGGACAGCCAACCAACACGGTGAGATCACAGGTGCTTGCCTATCACATTGTACAACATGTATGAACTAACTCTTATTTCTCTATTCAAATATTTCGTCCATCGTATACAGCCAACGAAGATACCCACTAACGTGAGTTCCGTTCATGTCATGTAATCTTGTATCATACACATTGTACCATACTTATTTTCTCATCAAAATAATCATGTGGATCATTCTAGCCTCCTGCGCCCACAAACCCACCGACTACCCCTGCACCCTCAAATCCACCCACTGCTGAGGTAAGAAATCCGAAATTCATTCCTTTTGAATACTAATGTGCAACGATTCAGCATGAATTACTAATCATCAATGTCTCCTCCAAATTCAATTCCCACAGCCAACTAATGCACCAATAACTTCTAGTCCAACACCGTTGCCGACACCATTGCCGACATCTTCCCCAGTCTCAGCTGCAGTAAGTTGTTCAGATTTCTTCTGTATCAATATCACCTGGCTTCATTTTTCTGTCTCTAGATCTAACGCCTCTCCCCTTGAACCTTCTAGCCTACATCAGAAGGTGTTGCTGTTGCTAATGTAGTTGGAAAGAGCTCCACTATCACACCCTTTGGCTGCACAAGCTCTAACGGCTTTCAGGCAGTAGATGAGAATACTAACCCAATGCAATGTGACATCGATGGTCAGCCTGTTGGTGTGGTAATCTCACCCTTCCACAAGCAACTGTCCAAGGTGCACAGCATTCGCGTGTACAGTAGCAAGCATTACCCTAATTTAGATCCAGTGACTTATGTCCTTGAAGGGCGTGTTGATGCAAGCTCTGCTTGGGAATTGGTGGCCCAGGGTGACTTTGAATGGATTGCTGATTCGACCCCTCCTCGGAACCCTTCAGGCAATCCCATCGTTTCCACAAATGAAAGTGGTGACCCATCCAGGTCATTCACAGGGCCAGTGTCTTTTCCTGCCGATACTGGATCTTATTTGGACTACAAGGTTACATTTACTGTGAGAAACTCGGGATCAGTTTTGAAGTTTGCAGAAGTTGAGCTACCTGGTCTCGTCCTTGCTGATGTGACAACCTATGAGGCTGAGGACCATATCAAGAGCGCATCAGACACTTACACTGTAGAGGGCGTGACATATGTTGGTCTACGTGGCGGAGGTTCGTACGTGGAGTTCACAGGTGTTGACGGAGGGTCTGGTGGCAACTGCGCCTTATCCTTCAACTATTCCAATGGCGGTTCAGGCAACAGGCCAGTTGATGTGACAGTTAATGGAATTCCTGTAGGAACCTTGGCAATTGCGCCAGGTGTTTCATGGAAGGACTGGCAGAATGAAGCAATTGAAACAACCTGTGCACCTGGACCGAACAACATTGTACGTTATACCTCGGCAGGCTCAAGTTCCAACATCAATAGTATGACAGTTTACAGACCTACCGCATCATCTTCTCCTACCACTGGGAACCAAACAAGTAGCCCCACTAAGTCACCAATTACAGCTCAGCCAACCCCAAGCCCATCAAAGGCTCCTGTAACTTCCGAACCTTCAAATGAGCCAACTGATCAGGTATGGAATACTTCTTGACATTTTTACCATTGTGAAAGTTGCTGCTGTTCTAATCCTGCTTCTTTTGTGAAATTTTGCTGTAGCCTACCCCGAATCCGACTCCTGGGCCTATCTCCACTCCTGCTCCTCCCGTGAACGGAGGATATGTTAACACCATTTTCACTACTGATTCTATTGTAAGCAATGTAGCTTGCACTGAGTCAAATGCCGTAGTCAACGCAAGATCATTTGACAGGACAACTGAAAAGGTACGTGGTTGAATAATTTATTTTGATTTCTTTCATTATTCAAATCTATTATTCATATGAATATTCTGATCAATCAATATACAATTTCCCTTCCTCAGTTCTACTGCACTCGTACTTTCACGGAGCCCACTGGCGTCATCGTGCACCCTTCTCACGGACGGCTGTCGATTGCCAAAAAGTTGCGCGTGTATGCCCACAATAACAACCCTGATAGTGATGTCGTGTCTTACACGGTCTCTGGACGATTAGATGCTCTTAGCCCATGGGTTCAGATTAGCAGCGGGCAGTTGCCCTGGCATGGCGCTGCAACAGGTAGAAATGCTCGTGGGCAGACAATTACAGCATCTACATACGAGAGTGTTGACCCAGCATATGAATTAACCTCAACAGAGGTATTGTTCTTGAGCAATGAGGCTGCATATTTGGAGTACAAGGTGCAATTTCCAGACACACGGCAGGGCCCTTCAACCCTTATTCAGTGGGCTGAGATTGAGCTGCCTGGAATTTTGTTGTCAGAAGTGACACCAGCCCCCACCAAGTCACCAGTGACATCTCAGCCATCATCAAGCCCATCACAGCCTCCAGTGACTACCGAGCCTTCTAGCTCACCAACAAATCAGGTAAGTTGAACTACTCAACACACCATTGTTCTTATCGCATTAAAAATGTCCTCATCACACCTTGGACTTTCATATTGTGTTAAATAGCCCACTCCCAACCCAACCCCAGCACCTACGAGACAGCCGACCCCCAATCCAACCTCAGCACCTTCAAGCCAGCCAACAATGTCACCCACTAACAACCCGCCTCCGACAACATCCACCCCTGTAGGTGTTCCTGTGGCAAATGTAGTAGGAAAGAGCTCCACTGTGACACCCTTTGGTTGCATGACTACAAACGCTCATCAAGCTGTAGATGAGAATACAAACCCAATGTCATGTTCCATCTCTGGCCCCGCAGGTGTGATAATCTCACCCTTCCACAAGCAACTGTCCAAGGTGCACAGTATCCGTGTTTACAGTGAAAAGCGTTACCCTAAATATGACCCAGTCACATATGTCATTGAAGGGCGTGCTGATGCAAGCTCTGTGTGGGAATTGGTGGCCCAGGGTGACTTTGAATGGATTGCTGATTCGACCCCTCCTCGGAACCCTTCAGGCAATCCCATCGTTTCCACAAATGAAAGTGGTGACCCATCCAGGTCATTCACAGGGCCAGTGTCTTTTCCTGCCGATACTGGATCTTATTTGGACTACAAGGTTACATTTACTGTGAGAAACTCGGGATCAGTTTTGAAGTTTGCAGAAGTTGAGCTACCTGGTCTCGTCCTTGCTGATGTGACAACCTATGAGGCTGAGGACCATATCAAGAGCGCATCAGACACTTACACTGTAGAGGGCGTGACATATGTTGGTCTACGTGGCGGAGGTTCGTACGTGGAGTTCACAGGTGTTGACGGAGGGTCTGGTGGCAACTGCGCCTTATCCTTCAACTATTCCAATGGCGGTTCAGGCAACAGGCCAGTTGATGTGACAGTTAATGGAATTCCTGTAGGAACCTTGGCAATTGCGCCAGGTGTTTCATGGAAGGACTGGCAGAATGAAGCAATTGAAACAACCTGTGCACCTGGACCGAACAACATTGTACGTTATACCTCGGCAGGCTCAAGTTCCAACATCAACAGTATGACAGTCTACAAACCTTAAGATGGGATTATAACTCAGATCCCATTAGTTTACGTTTGGTTGGTGGGACACGAACAGCGGGTAGAGAATTGTGGACCTAGCGTTAGCCAGAGAGACGATTATCACCTAATATTGTAGACATAAATATCATCAAAGGATGTTGAAAACATCCTTTCTCCTCAGTAGTGTGTGAAACCCTGAGGTACACGGAGGATAAAGACTTCACCTGTGTCAGTGTATCCGTTCTCTCATGCCACCAGGCCAAATAATTTCATGCCCCGACCTTGCAATGAAGGTTTCTATTCATGAAGCTGACCGACCACTGATGTATTTCACGATATTAGCAGGGTTCAATGTCCCATATTGTTCCATTCATAACATGCTAATACTACCTGCCAAGGATCCTTGGAGAATAATAATAGGATGTGCACTTTCCTTAGAATATTGACTTGAAGCCATAATGCGATGGAACTGAATTGTTGGCATGGGCTATCCATTATTTTACACATGATGATCACACTTTTTGTGCTCTGTTGAGATCAGGGGAGCCAATGCAATTCTGCCCAGCTCTCCTGTTTGACTGAGTCATGGAACTTTTGCACTAAGCAATCAATTCCGCTGCCAACAGCTTTTCTATGTTCAATCACTGGCTGGCCAAATGAAGCAGACCCTTTGCCAGATCCAATGACATGAAATACTATGCATCGACGTTTACTCGGTTTGCCGTTGTCAACACTTGATGAAGCCATACCAATTGGGAGTCGGAGTGGGCCGACCAGTCGTTGTTCACTTCCTCGTCGTCACCTCCCCTGCCTTTTCTTTGGTTCCATCGTTTTCTTCCAGCATATCGTCAGAGCTTTGACCCCCCCCCCCCCCCCCCCGGCTGTAGTTTGGGCCTGATGGTGTCATCAGACTTATCTCCGACAAATCCTTCAAAATTCTTCCAAAATTCATCGATGGCATCCTCCAAAGTGTTGGAGTCTCAAAACATTAGCTGCTTCCAGTGCCCCTTTTTGAATTCATGCATCGCATCGATTCAAATATGAGCAAGAAATTATTCCTGGCTTTTAGGTAATGGGTTATGGAAGTTCTGGGGACTTAGACAGATGTTTCAAAGAAATTGCGTCGCACATGAAAGTAAGCTACCCAGTGACTTTGATTTCACTGACATGCCTTTCCCATGCTTGTTTTCCTAACCTCTGGTTTTATTCATCATTGAAGTCTCGGGACTACAGGAAGGTAAATGATAGAATATTTCTATGTAGGTAGCTTGGAGGCTGAACCTCCACGTGGAACCTACCAAAATATCTTTCTGTTGGTGTGAAAAGAACACGTCAGTGTTGGCTGTTGGTCTGCTCGCCTAAGCTTGCAGCATGCAACATCCAGCCATCATCATAGCAGCAACAGTAACTCATTATTTAGATTACGATCTAGTCCCTATGAGTAAAGGTTGTGCTTGATTCTAGCAATCGTAATCTAAACCCTTTGAACAACCTATTTCAGCAGTGCTGAACAGCAAGATGAGCGGATGTGGGAGGCAACGATCAGTGCCCTTAAGGGCCACTGTCTAACTCATCATTTGGGGCGTCCAACGTGACAAGCAGTCAAGCAATCATGTCAAGAGATTGGCATAAGTTATGCCGCAGCCAAGACCACCCACGGAGACTTCCCCCTCGGTTCAAGATTTGGCTATTCGGCAGCAGTGCTGACCTCAAAATAGTTCATCAATGCCTTCAATAGAGTCTGTTAGGTCGGCGACGAACTCGACGACGACTGGGAGATGCTAATCCCAGAACGTCCAGCCACCACCGACCCGTCCATCGATGATGATACTTCAGATGCAGACAGGAGGAGGATAGTAGCCAAATGGAAAGAGCAGATCTCCCAGTGGGAGCGCTTTGGCGCATATGAATACGTCTTCAAACAAAAATTAGTGGAGGCATACGATGTGCAGTACTTCGAAACGCTACGTGACCCACTACTCGGGTATACATACGTGCGCATCAGCGAGATGTTGGACCACCTGTTGGAACAGTGCCTCGCCCTCACAGACGTCAACAAGAAGGAAAGGCTCAAGGAAACACAAAAGCCATGGAATCAGGATGATGCAATCACCACCTTTTTCTACCATCTCGACCAACTGCAGGAGGATCTTGATGAAGACGGAATCGAATGGACGGACGGACAAAAATTATGCATGCAATCAACGAAATGAATGCAAGCAACATTTTTGATGCCCATGACATGAATGAATGGGAGTGAAAGAACCCATAAAAAACATGGGTCCATTTCCAGAACTTTTTCAAGGAGAAGTACACCAGAAGTACACCGGCAACAAGCGCTACGAACAAGCCACGAGAACTTTTGCCTTTATGCATTCAGACTAATGAGACCAGAGCGAGCCAAAGGCGCACTGAAGTACACCGGCAACAAGCGCTACGAACAAGCCACGGCCAGCAAGCATGGTTTTGAGAGTGCCGCCAACGTCACCAAAAATAAAGCAGAGGAGGAAAAAGAGGAGCAGGAGTACATCCAGCAGCAACTGGCTGACATTGCCATCACAGCCACCGCAGACAAAGAGCATATCCAACAAATATCCAACGCCACGGACGACTTGCTCAAAATTATCAAAGATCATTCGTCCCAAATCAAAGAGCTAGCGGCCCAGAATGGGCAACTCATTGCAGCACGGGAAAGAATAGTGAAACGGTGGGGGCAGCAGAAAAGTTGGCTGCAGCAGCATCAGCAAAGGCAGCAGCAGAGGCAAAGACAGCAACAGCCAAAGCAGGAGCTGAAGCCAGTCCCAAGGGTGGTGCCTGCAGTGGCAAGTGTGGCATTTGTGGCAAGCATTTCAATGTCAGCAAGTGTTTCAAGCTGGAAAAGAACAAGAATAAGCGCCCCCCAGGATGGAAGTCTATTTTCGATGAATGGCGTGGGATGGGGCAAAATACAATTAACGAGGAGAAGGAGATATGGATGTGGGTAGTGTAAATGAATCTTATTTATATAAATGGAATAATTTGTCCTACCCGGCTGCCTCAGCTTCTAGAGTAATGAGACGCTTGCCATCCTTGTCCTTCTCAATGTCCATCCCCTTGATCTTGGCTGCAGTCTTGGGTGAGGATGATGCTGATCCTGCCGCTGACTTTTCAGGAGATTTCTTCTCATCGACAGTAGCAGCCTGTCTTTTTGGCGGCGTCAAGCATTTTGTCAATCACATTGCCACCCTTGCCGGCAGCAGCAGAGGATGTCGCATCAGGGGCCTTGCCATCGGGGCTCTTGGAGGCGTATAGAGAATTGAAACCAGGGGCATTGCCATCCGTGCCACCTGCGGTCTGTGGCGATTCACCACGTGAGTGGGCAAGCATGGCCTTGAGCCCAGATGCCGACACCATGCCCTGGAAATCATCATCATCATCAGATACATCCTCATCATCGGAATCGAGCATGTTGTTATCGTCTGAGTTGTAGTCTCCCCCAAAGCCACCTCAAGTGTCATCAATCTCATCTTCTCCCACATTCACATCATCATCGTCAAACTGCTCG
>JALLOX010002270.1:0-10151 GCA_036939695.1 Thalassiosira ordinaria
GTCGAAACGCTGGAGAGATTTTTTTGTGGCGACGTTTTTGTACGTAGGGGTTCTCAGGCCTCATGGACTTATGAAACTTGGATACCAGCGCATAGTACGTGCATACGTACGATTATGATACCTCTACTACGTACATGAACTTCGCCGATAGTGAATTGTGAGGCCTATGTACACACATAATATGATATCATAATATGATGTAAGAAGTATTTTGTGAGAGCTACCTACTCCCGTGCTAGCATGCGAGAAAAGCGTGGCGAGAGAAAAAAAGAGGTAGGAGAGGAGAGAGTACCATAGATACCATAGAGACGACGACCAGTGTTCATCCGCCCAGTCGAAATTGCACGATTCTTATTGATTCTTACAGCGATTTTAAGACCCTGGAATCTGGAATGAATGCCCGTTCAGCTCAGCCGATACTGCATAAGGTGGGTGGATGGTGCAGCCTATGCTCAATTATCATCTGATTATCATTATTACATATTTTGCAATAATAAATATATCATCGACAACAAATAATGTTCTCACAGAATCACCTCTTACTCTAGAGATAGTGATGTCTATCATTCATTTTTATGCATTCATTTCAAGATCAAGGAGCAATCACAAGAAGCAAACATACCTGTAAAATTACAAGAAGCAAACACACCTGTCAATCGCTGTGATAGTTGCTTCATCTATCCAAAGGTCTCTCCAAAAATTGGTTTCATCTATGATCCAGACTCCAGATCTGTTCAAATTACAAAAACAATACGATAACACATTAGACTACTATGAATGCTGCTCATCATACAGGCTCAGAAGAAACCAAGGAAACTCGAGAGGTCCGCTTCAACGATTCTCCAGAAGAAATCGTTATGGAATATCCAGCATCAGAAACAGATGATGATATTTGGTACTCAAGGGACGAAATCAGAAGCATGATAGCGGAACAACGCACAGACATCATACGATTTTCACTTGCACTGCGAATGGCGCCAATGGCGCGTATTCAGATGCTCGGATTAGAGAGCTACGTTTCTCCTCGCGTGGCACAGGGTGTCATTCTGAACAGGAACACACATAGGATATCGGTCCTTAATGAACAGGAAAGACAAGATGTAAACAACATAGATGACACTGCTGCACTGAGAAGTGTTTCCCAGAGATATTCGAGACCTACCAGGGAGGCCGCCCATCAACTTGCGGTGCGGTTTTCAAACATCAGGTAACGATGGTACTCTTCTAACCTTGACGCAATACTCGAGGAAAGTCTACACATAATTTATTGACAACAAAAAGCAGATACAATAAAAGTATTTTTCTACTAAAACCCAAATATATCGTCAATGACATTGGATGACTTTCTCTTCTGTTTCTTCTTGGATTTCTTTGATGATTTTTTCTTGGTTTTGATTGGCTTTACCGCATCAGCATCCTTTTTCTCACTGGCTACACTATCCACTGCACCGGCCGAGTCTACTTGCATCACTGCAGACTCAGCACATTTGCCGCCAGAGGGTGGAACAGTTTCTTTCTCTTCGCATGCTACTTCTTCTTCCTGAGACCTGGCACAATTTATGGAAGTGGTTTCGGCATTGTTCGACTGATTCTCGATAGGCTCTGCTCCATTGGTGCGGCTCTTGCTGTCATCGCCACTCTTTTTTCCTCTTTTCTTCTTCCGACCCTTCTTTCTTGATACAGGTGCCCCGACTGAAGGCTTTGATGAATTTTGTCGTTTTTCCTTTTCCTTTTGTAGTATTCTAGCCATGTTGTCATCAACCGTGTCACTGCACACTTTGCTCTGAGTGGTAGTGTCACCACTTGTATGCATACCAACCAGTTCGCCAGTGTCATGGTACATTTCAGCATTTGGTTCATTTTCTGTAGCTGTTTGGAGCTTTTCAGTGTTGCCATTCAATGATGATCTCTCATGCTCGAGAGTATGGATATCTCCTTGATCATTTCCTACTTGCTCCCCACTTACATTTGATGTACTGGATCTGGCAACACTTTTGTCGAAACCAAACTTTGACATGGCATCTTCCCATCTTCTCTCTCTCACAAACTCATTCATCTGCTTTGTCAAATCATCTTGGCTTGATTCAACAAATTGCTCCATTAGATCATTCCATTCTTGTGGAGTAGTGCCCCCACTCCTTGATGGATTGAGATCATTCTTTGCATCCACAATAAACGTGGATGTTGCAATCTCTTCCAGCACCTTCCAATCAGCAATGGCTTTATCACGTATCATGATCTTCTTTATTTCATAAATCTTGTTTCTCAACAGAGGCACCGGCTCTCGCAACACAGCCACCAATCGCTTTCCCATTCTCAGACACAATGTATGAATCCTACCCAAACAGGCCAGGGCAACCGTAAGAAAGGGGACGAAGTACCCCCTACTCATTTCGTGTAGAATAGGCGGTGTTGCATGGATGATACGTGAGATAATATTGGGTAGAGATTGTGTGGTCAAAATTTTGAGCTGTTGTAGAATTGTGGGCATCTGGTGAAATTCTTGCAGATTGTTGCTTTCGTCGGCATCATGAGTTACTATTTTCATGGCATCACCGCCGTGAGAATCATCACGCTCCAATGTCCAGTGATCCTCTTTTCTACTTCTTTTGCGAGATGCATCTTTGGATTCATCGCATCTTTCAAGTAACAACTGGACGAGACCTGACCACTCTTCGATCCATCCATCCATTTCTTCGATGGATGGTAACCGTCGCAGTGTGGATAAAACCATAGACATACAACGAAAATAAATACATCGACGATGTTGTTGATGATTTCTTTGGAGGAGAAGGGATAGAGTGTTGATGTCTATGGAAAGTGCATCGTGATATGTGGGTGTGGCGGTAGGAGGGGCAACAGCGGACGCCATGGTGATGGGTGGAAACAGGTGGAAAGTGGAAAGTAGTGGTAGAGTAGTGGAAAGTGAGATTGGGCGGTCCTCATTTCGAAGTTTAGGGACTTTGCCCCCGCAGGCTCAGAACAACTCCCGCAATTTTTTGTGCAAATATCAATAGTCAGGTCTCATATTCGAAAGACTTTCGGGCTCACCATCGTAAATTGGCGACGATTGCCCGCTTTTCCCGGCGCCACAGAGCCAAACTGAGACAGACTGAGACAAATAGCGAAGGAAGAGGCAAGAGCCGCAAGCAGTCCACAACCATGGCAACAATGACAACGCAAGGATCGGCACACACCTTAAAATCCTAATCCTCCCAGCTCGCCGCCATAACGAGCATGCTCGCCCTCTCGGCCGACGGCAGCAGCGACGCCTCCGCCGCTCCATCCTCGAATCCCTACGGCTACAACAAACCGGGTGGCGACATTGGCGGCGGCAATGGCAACTCCAACAATCCATGGAAGATCCTCATCTACGACAAGCACACGCGTGCCATCATCTCTCCCCTCCTGTCGGTATCACAGCTACGATCGCAGGGCGTGACATTGCACCTCCTCTTGCATTCGGACCGGGAGCCAATTCCAGATGTGCCGGCGGTATACTTTGTCCAACCCACTCAAGAAAATTTATCCGCCATTGCCAGGGATTGTTCGAGGCACCTTTATCAACGGGCGCATTTACACTTTAGTACGAGGATGGAACGTCCTGTCATGGAGGAATTTGCACGTCTTGTGGTGAATACGGGTGGATTGGATAATATTGCCTCGGTTCATGATCAGTTTGTGGAATTTGCTTGTATGGAAAATCGATTGTTTTCGTTGAATGTTACGGAGAGTTATGTGTTGTATAATAATCCTGGGGCTACGGAGAGTGATATGGAGAGGGCAATGAATGGTATCGCGGGGGGGTTGTTTAGTGTGGTGGCGACTTTGGGGAGTGTCCCTGTAATCCGTTGTCCTAGGGTGAGTAAATCATTCATATTATGATTCAATTTGGAAAGGAAGAAAGGCAGAAAATTATCAACCTACGATATCGCAAATGTGCCTACATGATTGTTTGACTTCATCCAGTTGGATTTATCTATCTCTTCATCTTTCTAATTTGGCTCATGTCTTGTGCAATGACCAGGGAGGGGCTCCGGAAATGGTAGCCCGCAAACTCAACCGTCTCATAACAGAGCATCCCACACTTATCCGTGCTAAGGATGGAAGGCATCAAAGTCATCACAGGCCGGTATTGGTAATCATGGATCGCAATATGGACTTAATCACTCCCGTCCAACATGCCTCTACCTATCAGGCCTTGATTGACGACGTATTGGAACACAAAGCCAACCGCGTGGAATTCAATGTTAAGCCGGATGCATCCGACGAGGGTGCTCGCAGGAGGAGGTCACCCCCCGTGGTTCGCAAAAAATTTGATATTGATCCAGATGTGGATCCTTTCTACAGTCGGCATAAGTTCAACCCTTTCCCTGAGGCGATTGAGAGCAACGGTGCCGAGTTGCAGGATGTTACTGCAAAGGAACAACAAATCCGTTCCAAGACGGGAGGAGGGAAGGACCCTGCTGCAGCAATTGGAGGGGGAGACTCATCCGAGTTGGCCACGGCGGTAGAATCGCTTCCCATTCTATTGGAGAGGAAAAAGAAATTGGAAGTCCATACGTCCATCTTGCAGGCGGCAATGAATGAGGTTGCAGCACGTGATGTGCCTCAGTTTTTCGAGTTGGAAACCTCGCTTGCCACTGGTACGTACAAGAATGATTCTTCCCAGGCAAAGAAGGATGTGATGGAGCTAGTATGCGACTCTACCAAAGGAAATGTGAATGATAAGGTTCGGTTGGTGATTGTCTACGCCTTGTCCAATGGAGTGGGGAACAGCTCAGATATTGATGAGGTGGCGCAGGCCATGAAGGAATCCCTTGAAACAAAGGGCTCCACCGTTGGTGGCGCAGATGATGGCGGGGCTGCTGCAGGCGCAGAGGGGGCTGGAAGCCCAACTCACGGAACATTAACAAAGGAAGATCGGGCTTGCCTTGACATGGGACTTCGTGCAATTGACTACTTGAAGAAATTGCGTTCGATGAATATGATCGCCACAATGTCGGACATGATGCAAACTGAAGTAAGTGGGGGAGGTGCAACGGCATCATCTGGGTCGGACATGCTCTCCAACTTCATGGCAAGGGCGACCAACCAGGCCACGGGGCTATTGGCCAAGGCAACTGACAAACTGGGTACGATGCTAGGCAAGATTCACAAGCACCGGGCGACAATTGTGGTGGAAAACATTTGTGAAATGAGACCAAACACTGAAGATGACGAATACCTCTATCTAGATCCACGTGTGAAGGGAGATGTTGATGTGGCAACATTGCGAAATGCCACACGTGCCCCTGTTCGGGAGGCAATCGCATTCATGATTGGAGGAGGGTGCTATGGAGAGTACCAGAATTTGCAAATGGTGGCGGATGAGAGGAGGAATGTGACGTATGGGAGTACCGAGATTGTTGATCCATGCACCTTTTTGAATCACCTGGCTAAGTTGGCGTAGTTTTGAATGTGAAGTCTACTAGATAGAGTTGCTCCTTCTTGCAAATACCATAGACCTCAAACATAACAAGTTTGCCTCATGCCAGTTAGCTGCTAAACAGCACTCAAATATTTCTGCTAGACCCCTCACGGAGCCATTTCAGTATCATTCCTCATAAGAATCCAATAATTATATATGTAACATAAAAAGGGTATGGAGGGACCCAAGACGACGAAGCTTATGATAGTTATCTCACTAGACTTGCCACTGGTCAGCAGTGACAGAAAGGCCAAAGATATTACATTCCGGAAAATCCGCCACAAACTGTACCAGATACGGATGTACTGCCTTACCGTTATCACTTGTTCGTTCAGATGTGGCAGCCCGAAACTCCACTTGTTCTGTGGGCACACTGTTGCACATACTCTGCAATTACATGAATGTAGACGATCCTTGCAGCTACTATTAGTATTGGTCATTTTTGCCATTGCAATGGAGTCCCCTCTGTTCGACCTCGGTGAGTATAGATATTTCTATCCCTTCTCCAAAACACTGGCAATACAAAGGGAAATGTAGAGAATCTTGACAACAGTGCAGCACCTGTCTACCCATTCCAACCCACCTCAGCAGCTAGTAATAAAAAAGAAAAAGATAAATTCAACATTTGTGAGAGGGTTCTGTCAATTGAATGAAGATAAAAATGTCAAGATGGCCTCAACATAATGAAATAAGTTGTCACTCTCTGAGCTTCGATAACTCTCGTGATCTCAAACTTTAAATTGATCATTGGCCATAATCAAAAAGAACAAAAAATATAGCCTCAGAAAATTGTGGTCTGATGAAACGCTCAACCATTGGTGTAGTCATGCCAAGAGAGAACTGTGCTGGTATCAAAAGCGAGCCTTTCGGCCCCACTCTTGGCACAATCCTACTTGACAAGACTACTTCACGGCATCTTATTCGTCACAGGCTTTCAAAGAAGACATGAAAAGGAATGTGCAAATGTGAGGTTTTGGGTGAAAATGACCATTTCTCACCTGCTAAACCAATAGAAGCAATATCATGAAGCTATTAGGGACAACTTGGTTTCAAGGCAAGATGTAGATAGAAAGAGTAGTGCCATGGAGACTTGATAGGTACCAATGCATTGGGCTTTCATCCATTCATCTACCCGTGGTGTGATCCAATCAGAAACATGGCCTTGAAAGTTCCATTGGTAACGTGCAAAATTACGGGATTGCCTTATGCCTCTGATTCATAGAGCTACACACCTTCTTATAATCCAAATGACCTGCAATGTGGACCAATAGGGGAGTGAAATAAAAATAGGTTAGAATGCAGATCTAATAAAGACCGCATCGAGAATCGATGTAGGCTGAAATATTAGTGTCCATTGTGAGTTCAATAATGAACACTGGTATATGTTTCATATCCTGTCATTCTACCCGTGAGTTGATCCAATAAAAATCATGATGAGGACAGCATTGGTAACGTGCAAAAAATCACGGGATTTGGAGAATGGCAGCCGGCCAAGAATAAATCCAATTGGTTACAATGACCTACTGACCTGATGATAAGTTGTTTAGCCTGGTATTGTGCAATGAAAGTTTTGGGGCAATTAACATGGGTGAGAAAAATTTATTCCCTTAGTATTGGAAACCAAATCTAGCATCAATTGTATCAAGGAAAAAAGGAATCAAGGATGATGCAATAAAAGGATACATCCTCCCCAGAAAATGTCCTTCCTTCACAAGATAGTTCATTTAGCATGAATCGATTGCATTCCAGTGCACTATTGCCACAATGGAGAAAGAAGGGAAGAAATTGAAAGGAATGAGCCCTTTAATTTTCTTTCTGAATACAAGTGATTGCCGTTCAAATTCACATACCTATTGAGCGATGACCCGGCCACTGGTTTGCTGCCCAGATGTTTCATGCATTTTTCTTTGATGGTACTTACTGATTGCCAAATATTGACAGAACCAGGCAGTATTTTCCCAGGTAGGAGTGATTCGTCAACTGTTATGAGAGAAAAACATACAATTGAAGTGAGAATATACACGCCAATCTGTAAGCACGCCACCATCTGTGGTCTGCCTTTAATTCTGCCAACAAACAGCCATCAAAAACTAATTTAAGCCCTCAGATGAACTATGCATGAATAAACTTGGATCTTTCAGCAAGCCTGTTAAGCTCGTATCAGACGAAAGATGGTTATGGTTTAAAATTACATCACGGGGCGAAGTTGGTGATGGACTGATTGGCAACAAAATAAGGTGGCACAGTAAAAGTTCCCCCTAACGCAATACAACCCTCGGATATGCCTGATTAGGAAATTTTCCGTCTCTCACAAAGCCTGTTAAGCTCATCGGTCGAAAGATGGTGATTTAAATGTTTATCTACTCATAGGGTGTTATGTTCGAAGGAAACAATCGAATCATGATTCAACAATGTGGATTTGGGCTGCAGGAACGTACCAAAAGATCATGTTGAAGCGGTGTCGACGGGTCCTACATCGCCATCGGCTCCAGTAGTCATTTCCTACTCAGACATCAAGCTCCTGCCTGGTGGCCGATCCCCGCCGCTCTAGATCCATCGCCGACGAAGTTGATGGCGTCGGTGTTATGGCTGCCGCCGCGTGCATCACACATGATGATGATGTTTTGTTGTTGTGGCAGTGTTGTGGGAGGTTGTGGGGTGTTGTGTGTTGCAGGTTTCTGTTGGTTTGTTGTCGGGCGGATGACAGACGCCGAAATCGCATCCCCTGCATGCTGGGGGCGCATGCGCGCGTGCGTGGGCTCTGTGGGCTGTGGGCTTCATTCAAGCAAACTCACTACCTATGTAGCGCTTTGTGTACATACAGTAGGTGTACATAGTGCTCGTATGGGCCATCATCATCATCTGTTGTTGTATGATGTAGGTAGTGCTTGCTATTGCAGCCTGTTGCTCAACAGCTTCTTTGACTAGCATGAGGCATCTAAATACACATCGTGGTGGTGGTGAGCAAGAATAAGTGCAATCGAATGGAGAGTGTGCAATGTCACTGGCAAGGGACTTGGCGTGTCACCTCTCCGACAATTGACTAAAGTCATGGAGTCCCCACCATGGCAGGATGGCATATAGGAATTCGCCACTCATGATACTAAAGGTATCTTCCATACAAGAATGCTTGAATGTAAAGTGGCAGCACAATAAGCATTGTGAGCATGGTAAAAATGTGTGTATTAGTAATAAGAAGAATCACGGAGCAATGAGCTCACTTTTACATAATTATTTCAATCAATTAGTGATCCAGTTTGGAGCAGCAGGTTAATGCAGATAGAGTGCTGTCAAATCAATATCATCATAGAAAAGCATGAGTACCATTATTGAAACACATGAAAGAAAAATAAGAGAAAGTCAAAGTCATCAGATTCATTGATCCGCTTTTGGGCTCCAATGCCATGATTGGAAAAGACTGCTTTTATGATTGGTGCTACAAGAAATATGGGAAACTTTGAAATGTGAAGATCAATCTATCTGGAAATGCGGGGGCAGATACATAAATTGCATGGCTTCCTTAGTTGCTCTGGCACTGACTTGAGAGCTTTTGTGATGGAGGTGTCGAGGCTGACTGTGGTCGGAGGTGCCGCCACATACCAGTTATTATTTAAAAAGCGGGACGACCAAAACTCCTTAGTTGGGAATGTCTCCAAAAGACATGTCTTCCAGAGGGTACCAAAAGACATGACACAAGACATGTCTGGAAGACATGGAGACATGTCGCGAGACATTGTTAAATGTCTGCATTGAGAAGAAGACATGTCTTTTCTTCAATATGAAGAAAAGGTTTAAAAGCACTCTAAAAGCACTCTAAAAGCATTCATTTACAGATCAATTTGTCTAAAATACAGCTGTTGCATCCTCAACCATGCAAAAAGCATACCTCATCAATGTACATGCACCAAGCCCATTATCGTATGTATTTTTCTGCCTCGCGTTTGCATGATACATAACAAAAACTGGACAGCATTCGTGTCACACGATGCTACCTTTTTTGTAGCGATACGTGTCAACGCGTTCGGATGTCATCAAAAACAGTACGAATGTGTATCGCTGATGTGTGCGCGTATCCATTCTTGGCTAGTTGTGGCTAGCAATTTACTTGGATGATACGTGTCATATCTAGCACATGTTGAGGCTTGTGGCATCATATCCAGAAGATGTCGTGACATTCGAGTTGTCTATCGTGTCTTGGCAACATGTTGGTGACATTCCCAACTAAGCAAAATTCAACCCTTTTGCAAAAATAAAGTGGCATGATACACTTTATTACTCTGTTTGCGACGATGAAGCGGCCCCTTTTGCAAAATCCAGCCGGTTCCACAATGATCACCGCCGTACCTAGTAGCATGCAAAATCAAAATGCCATGTGCGGACCAAATGCAAGTACTGACATGCAAGCCTTGTAGAGGATGCATTTCTAATGCATAATGTGCTTGGAATAATGCAAAATCAACCTCTAGTGGCCGACAAGAACTGCATGCTCAGCCTTCTTCTAGGGCATTGTTAGTAATTTTGGCTGGCGACGTCCGCCGAAATTACTAACAGCTCCCTACAGAACCATGAGCATGAGCATGCATATATCAGCTTCCTGAGCACCAATTTGAATGATTTAAAGCACAATATGCATTACAAATGCATTGCCTAAATACATAGCATTAATAGCATGAGGGTTTGG
>JALLOX010002284.1:0-10420 GCA_036939695.1 Thalassiosira ordinaria
TATGAAGTGAAGAGAAAGTCGTACTTCTTGACATTCAAATACTGTCATGGCCTATAGTTTGCGCTGAGCACAAACTGCCATGACTCAAAGATGTTACTTGTTGACTTTACTTGGCAAATAGGAAAAGCTTCAGGAGCATCAATGCTGGTAAACTGGCCAGCTTCTTGGTGCCATTTGCCTTGATGATTTCAGCAACCTCATCTTCATGAAGATCAACTGTCGTCATGGGTGGCTGGTCTCCAAATATCTGGATATTTTGTTCAGGGCAAATGCAAAAAGTAATAAACAATATCATTAGATCAGAAAAGAAACAGCTTGATAAGTAATATTTCAACCGAAGAAATTAACTCACCGCTCGAACATTTTCATTGTTCACTGCCTTTCGATGTCCCAAAGCTGATCCCATCATGACATAGTCAAGAGTATTTCTTTTCTGCAACAGGTAATTGTCAATCACGCCTTCGTAGTCACTACCCTCTGCTCTCAAATCCGGCGTGGGCTCGTTGGCGTCTACATCCATGACCCATCGGACCGCCATCCAAACTTCTCGGACATCCTCAGCCTCAGGAAGAGGATCGCCCTTTCGAATCCCTTTTGAATTTGGATGGAAGCAACCGACAGCAATCTCACGACATGCTTGCTGCGAATGTATCTCACGAATGATCATTCTCATCAGGATGCGTCCACCAGACCTTCGAGAGCGCACTCCAAACTCGCGGCTGTTGAGGCGTCTGTCACCCTTGACCCTGTGACGGGCAACGTAGTACCATTTACTCCACTTATGGCGAAAGCCATAGATGGTGGGCGATGTGGGCGGGAGGATAGCATCCCATTTCGTAGGAAAGCGTACGTGGTTACCAACAAGAGAGCGCCAGAGAGGACCCGCCTTTCGTGCATGGGCCAGAGCTTCATCTGCTGCATCTCCTGCCGGGTTGGTCTGATGGCTTTGCCTGGGAGCATCTGTGCTAGTCTTGGTTGATATTGGATCCACTGACGGTTTGATAACCAAAGGCTGATGAACAGGCTCCATTGATGGCTTGGAAACTGTCGGCTCTGGGAAAGACTCCAATGATGGTTTGAACACAATAGGCTTGGGCACATCTTGTTCTTGGAAGTATTGGCTCGCATATTGGTTGTGAACCCTAGTGTTGTGCATTGGTGACATGAGCTGAGAAGTTGGACTACTCAGTCCCAGTGATGAAGTCGGTGATNACCCTAGTGTTGTGCATTGGTGACATGAGCTGAGAAGTTGGACTACTCAGTCCCAATGATGAAGTTGGCGATATCACACGGGGGTTCACTTCAGCTGGCCGAGAGTCCACGAATCGCCGCGCCTCATTCTCCTTATCCGACAAAGATCTTTTCATCTCATGTCCTCCAGCATTACTACTAGACGACATTGAACTGGTAGCGGCAAAGACTTTCATGAGGTTGTCCAAGCGACGGCTCTCTGTTTCCAGAGCGGATGAGCCCGAGTCTTCGCTGGCTCCAAACCTTACACAGCTTTCTCTAGACGGCGATGGTACATTTCCAGCCTCGTCATGGTCAAAGCTATAGTCAAAATCAATATCACCATTATCAGCCCAATCAACCTCGCCCTTCTGTGCAGCAGCCAGGCTCATACCCTGTTGCAACTGCAACTGTTGTTGCTGCTGCTGCTGCTGCTGCTGCTGCTGCTTAGTGCCAACTCCCGATCCACGTTCAATCATCTCTTCCATAAACTCCCTCTCAGCCTCCTCCATAACCTGATCTGCCGACGCCATACTACGCAACAGCTGCTCTCGAATGAGGGCCGCTCCACGAAACAAGTTGGAATGATAGTCATCGCCACCCTTCCTCGAACTCTTTGAAGGTGCAATGGACGTGGAACGAGACCTAGATCTACGACTGCGAGATGTGCCACGAGACGTGCCCCGGCTGCGACTGCGGTGATTGCGACTGGTGCTGCGATGGCGTGATCGAGACGTGGATGATCCAGTGTTGTTGCGATGGATGGATGTGCCCGTGCCAGTACGCAGGATGGAAGGGCCGGGGGATGATGCAAACATGGAAGAGTTGGGTGACACAACGGGTTGTTGCACCTGGGGCCTCGAACGACGACGGTCCATTGCCAAGGTGGGGGAGAGCATCTGCATGTTTTCACTAATCTTTTTCTCATATGAAGTTGGAGCTGATCTGTGAGAGATCTGTGGTGGTTGGGCACTATGGGAGCGGAAAATACTGTCCCTTCCCGGCTGCTGCTGCTGCTGCCTCGACCTAGATCTGTTCAGGTCCTCCCTCCCTTGCTGCATTGGTCTATTGTTCTCTTCAACATGTCGAGTGAGATTGTTCCTATTCTGCTGAATGTGAGCTTTTTGTTTGGTTTTGGCCACAGCATCATAATCTATGGAAGTATAGGAATTCAAATCCACTGAAGAAGTTTTGGTACCAGCATCGTCCAAAGTTCCAGCATAGAGGCTCTCAAACAAATCATCACTCTTGGTATTGGTATTGCTGTCAAAACCAAAAGTGTCGTCCAAGCTCATGCGACTCAATCCCCATGGGGGCTCATTGAAACTATTGTCTTCGTCAAAAGGAGCACCATTATCCTGGCTGGGCACACGGATCGTGGTGGGATAGTTGGGTTGTTGACGCTGCTGCTGTTGCTGCACTGGATAGCAAGACAGTGACCGCTGCTGTTGATGATACCTCGGATCGTCTTGACCTCCATTTCCAGGCATGCACTTGTGCTCAACCGCTGCAGGAGGCGATGGCGGATGATCCGTCTCCGGATCAGGACTAACATTGTTGGGCGCGTTGCAGGAAAACCACCGAGCTGGCGATGATTGCGGTTGCGAGTGTGCTGAATCATGCGAGTAGGTCCGCTGGGGTGTCGTGCGAGGGAAGCTCGTGTATCCGCTTCGTTGAGGACTCCGCTGGGCAGGTTGCGTCGCGACGGCGGCCATGGTCAAATTATTTTGTCAGCAAAGCCGCAACGGTTGATGTGAATGCCAATGAATGAGAGTGGGTAGCACTCCAAAAAGTTATGAGTTATGATTCCGATCCGTCGGAGCGGGAAAGCAGGTCGGCTATTGAGTGAGTGGCGATGGATTCAGCGGTGAGTCTTGGAGAGGTATTATGATGCCGCGGCCATGATGGTTGGAGTCGCCATGGTGCGCCGTGTTTATTATGGTTTGAATGAGCTCTCACCATCGCCATGGTCAAATTGCCATCAAGCGCCGCCACCGCCACATCGACATGGATTGCAAGTTTTTATTCGTGAGATGGAACATGACAATTTTTTTGGCCATCATCTTGCGAGATGTTGCTCGATAACGCGCCAAAAACGGAGCAAAGAGAGATTAACGCCTACGTAGGGTACAATGGAATTAGTATTAAATAAGCCATATGATTGAGATGGGAATGATTTTTGAATGCATGTGAATCCGAGAAGACAATATCTCGATTTTGCCGCCGACATTCACATACAAAACCACTGCTGGGTCATGCTACAAGAGGTCTTCTCATTCTCTCCAGTCTTGTGGAAAGCAATAGATGGCATTCATGAAACAATACAACAGCTATGCGGAAGGCCATAGGCATGTACCCAAAACAAAGTTGGCAATAAGATTCCTCTTTATTAGTTTGCTTTGACTGCCACAACCTTGGGTCACAACTTTAGCTATTTGCCTTTCATAAAAGTCAATGAACTCATAACAATCATTTTAAGTCTTGTGGCAGACCACATTCATGGATGAAGTAGCAGCTATGGAAGATGATAGGTATGTGGCCAAACATTCTTTGCAGTTACCACATCTCTTGTTTTTCAAGATTCAAGTATCCATTTTTCATTCATGCTATTCATGAAACTCAGTGATCTAATCAATACCACAAGTCTTGTGTACGGCCGGAACCCTGAAACAGTTACAACAGTATGGAATTTCATAGGAATAACCAAACAAGTAGGCACACAATAAAATGGTTTCCCTCTGCATATGAAATGCCGCGAGATGTCCAGACAACATATGAGTATCTTTGAATGAACATACAGCAGAATATTTCATTTGGGAACAAATTGGATCTGTTTCGCTAAATATAGTGCCATACTATTGATAACCTTTGATAACAATGTATTTAAGTCGCTTAGTTAGCCTTGGTAATGCCAAAACAGTAATCACTTTACAGTTTGTCCCCAATGTTTTTGTTTGTCAACACCCCTCACATAGTCTAATTCCCCAATTTACAATTGTGCAGCGCCTTACATAGACATCTCTTTTCAGTATCAAACCAGCAACCGACTAGCCAGACTGACTATCAGACACTTCAGTAATAAGTCTCTCTGCCATACGCCCCAGCCATTCCCACACCCATTCCCATTTCCCTCCTTCTCTCTTCCGCCCTAGCCTTCTTCATTTGCATCTCCTTATCCAAAAACGTCGTGATACCTTCATACACAGGATACAGGGCCTCTGGAGTTGTCGTGGAAATCTTGATTGGCATTCCCTGACCGCGCACTACCGTAAAGTAGTACCAGCGAGGTTTGTTGGGGTATTGGACGGTACCACGCTCGTGGAAGATTCTTGCGCCGCGAATGTCGAATTGCTTGACCTTAACGGAGAGGGTACGGTTTCGGGTCTGGGATTCCTTGACGGCAATGTCGTACTCGGCCTTTGACCTGTACATGTACAAGATATGAGGCTTGCCCAGCATATCTCCAACCACGACATACTTGGCCTTCCATTCAATAGCACTCGCTGGAGCTTCCGTACTTTGATTATCATACTTGACCATACACTGTCCCTCGGTTTTTAGAACCTTGACCTCCTTATTGGGGATGTAGAACTCCATGATCATGGGACGAGCGGCAACACCCACAGTCTTGACTGCATCGTCAGTATGCGTTACATCCTCTCCGTTGACCTTGAGGAGAACGTGACCCAGGCCAATACCAGCAGTATCGGCAGCACTGCCATCAATGGTGAACGAGATTACTGGACGATCTCCAATGGCCTCAACGAAGGAGTTGGATGCAGTCTTGTATAGAGTGTTGCGCAATTCCTTCCCAGAAGAGAAGATGGCCCCTAACATTGGAGTGGTGACACGTGCCTTGTAGTACTGTCCTCCGGCGGGCAAGCCCCGTTCATCCAAGGTGACGGGAGTGTTATCAGTGGTATCTACCTGAGTGTCTTCCTCATAGGAATTTCCGGACGTGACACTTGAGAAGCTCTTCTCACTCTGGGTAGGGGTGACATTGCCCTGATTCGTACTGTTGGTAGGAGCAGCGGAAGAAGCGTTGCCAAAGCCCATGTCATTCCAAAAATCGGCATCATCCTGTTGATTCTGTGCCTGAGCTTGTGACTGAACTGGAGGCACTCCAGCATTACTGTCACCAAAGGGATCGGCCGGTGCTGCAGCTATAGGCGCTGCGGCAGGAGCATCAAAAACATCGAACGGATTCTGTACAGGACTCGTGCAAGGACTCAAGGTAGGAACAGGTGCCCCTCCTCCACCTGGTACCGGCGCACCAAAGCCTGTGGGCAGTGATGGCCCCATACCATTTTGAGCAGCCTGATGCACCATAACGCCCTGTGCACCATCGGGTGGAGATTGATCAGGAGATGCTGGGGTCCACAGAGGAGAGATCGGAGGAGATAATGCCAGCGCTTGAGCAGAATGCATCATGGAGCCATTGCCTGCTTGAGGGTACTGTTGTTGCTGCTGTTGCTGCACCTGAGTTGCCTGCTGATTAAACGAATCGTATTGATAGTTCGCATAGGCAGCCTGTTGCTGGCCAGGATGTTGAACGAGATAGTTCGCGTTGTTATTCCCTTGTTCCGGCGAGACCTGCATGGGCTGTTGCTGCTGCTGGCCGTACTGCATACCTGGAACGTTCTCACCCGACGTCATGGGCAAGTTGTTCGTCTTGGGCGCTTGGGGAGGAGTCGCCGGGTTGTTGTTGCTATCGTCTTGAGGTGGCTGCTGAGCATTGCTGCTGTTGGAATATGGATCCAATGAAAGCTGACTGAAAGGGTCCAAACTCATGAGGCCATTGTCAACCATGGTTGCTGGTGACATTATTGACAACGTGGGTTTATTGACTGCGCTGGGTCTTTACAGTATGATGGAACGATCTTTACTTTGTCGTGTTTCTGATTTTGTGAGCGGAAGAACGTCAGCAACTCTTTTGATAAGGGAGATGCTAAATATGTTTGGAACTTGAACCATGCTTGAACTGAAGAACAGGAAGTGCAGGTACAATGATGTATCTCTCTCAAAAAATAGTAATCATGGGAACAGTCAAACTTTGGACTATATCATCACCCGTTCAAGCAGGCGAACTGACAATAGAAATTCCATAGAGTCAATGAGCAGGCGAAGGGTATGAAAAATAATTACAAAGCCGTTTGACGAAGCAAGAGTATCTATGGAATGATGATTATCCACAAAATTGATCGTCGGCGGCAGATGAGAAGATGAACTGACAGCAATTCAAAGAAAATCAAATTTTGTGAGCATTTATATTACTATTTCCTATGTATATAAACGTGTATGTGGCGTCGTATACTAAAACATACGTATGCGGATGTTTCTGTTCGGAGACATGAACGAATATGAATTTGCCGCCACGACAAACGTTCACATAATGTGACGCCGACCACTACCCATGACATCCGCCAAGGAGAGAGTCTTGTTGACAGTTACATTGGCTCCAATACACTCCGCTGGGAAACAAATATCAGCTTCGGTATGCTCACAATTTAACAAGAACAAGATCAAGCAAGACAGACAACCAATCGGAAGCCAATCAAGTGCCGAACAGCTACATTCCAGCTCAATCCAACTTGACACCGACATAATTTTCGAAAGAACGTGACATCTTGATACTATGCCTCCTTTCCCCACAGCCGACGTCCAAGCCCCATACAACCTCTCACCTACCATGTCTCCAATGCAACAGGGATCCCAGTATCCATTCGCTGCCTTCGGGGCCAACGGGCAGCAGGCTCCCGGAATGCCTGGAGCTCCAGGCCAGGCTCCTCCTCAGCAGCAACAGCCATCCGATAGGCAGCAGCCTCCTGCTCAGCAGTTTCCCGCGAATGCGGATCCTTGGGCGGCGATGGCAGCTCCACCCACGCAGCCTCCTCCTCCTGCCCCTGCGGCAGTCCCGGCACAGCAGCCCCATCAGCTCACTCCTCCTCCTGCGGTGGTTGCCGTGGACTCGGCTTCTCAAGTCCCTCCCTCACCTATCGGTGACGTGAGCGTCTTGGCAGCGGCTATGTCTGAAAATGCGGCTCCACCCCAGCCATTGCAGCCCGCTTCTCAGCCCATGCAGCAGCCTGTGTTACAGGCACCTGCGCCTACGCAGGCTCCACCAGCGGCCAACCCATTTGACTTTGGCGCGGTAGCATCTTCCATGCCAGCGGCTCCTCCTCCGTCTGCGATGCCTCCTCAGGCTCCTCCTACGCCACCCCAGGCCGATGCTGCGGCGGTACCTCAGCCTGCGGCGGTACCCGGCCAAACTATTAGTCCTCCTTTGAGCCCTGCTGCTGGCTTTGCTCCTCAGCAGGGATTCGCTGATCCCTTCGGCTACGCACTCAGTCCAGTGACAAGCCCAGTTACTAGCCCGGTGGTTAGTCCCAACAATTCTCCTGGAGGCGGAAATTACAATCATGGAGCTGTGGTGCCCAGCGCTGCTCCCAATGCTGATCCATACGGTGTGCATGGTCAACAGCCTGGCCCTCCAGCTAGCCATCCCCCATTCATGCCTGGTACTCAGGCACCGGCCCCAGCTACTCAAGCAGTCGTGCCCAGTGCGGTACCCAGTGCGGATCCTTTCGGAGTGTTTGGAGCTCAGCAGCCAGCTCCTAGTGCTGATCCTTTTGGTTCCTCTTCGTTGGTCCCTGCTGGCGCTCCTCCTGCCGGTGGAGCTTCCGATGATCCATTTGGTATCTTCGGTTCTCCCGCCCCGGCTCCAGCTGCGGCAGCTCCGGCCCCTACCCAAGCGACTGCTCCTACTCAAGCTCCAGTACAGGCACCGGCCGCACCTCAGGAAGAAGATCCATGGGCCGCCGCAGGATTCAATCAAATGGTTTCAAAGCCCGAGCAATCCCAACCAGTGAGCGGCGCTACCTTGGCATACAATCCCAGCAATAGTACCAGTGAAAAGCAAGACGAAACACCTATCACTCTTGACTCCAACAATCTGCCCTCCGAGGGTGAGTACTACGAGGCTCGCATCAACGCACGCAGCCTTGGCGCCATGTTCTACACGGCCCGCAACCTTGAGGACACGCTCTTCTACAAGATGCCCAACAACGTCATTGAGGCCTTGGGTAGCCGTCCCGTCGTGGCCTATGTCGCCGAGAACTCGGCCGCGTACAACAGTGGGGTGACTCTCGGTCATGTCATCCTTTCAGTGAACGGACATGAGATCGGTGATCCAGAGTACTGCGCCAACATGATCCGTAACAGTCCCCGGCCAATGAACCTTAGGTGCTATGTTCCTCCTAACATGGAGTTGACGCTTAGCGAGGGCAAGCATTTGGTCAAGTATGATACTAAGGACCTTGAAGCTCCATCTACTAGCATGGAATGGAAGGGGAAGTATGTTGTGGTTGGTGGGATTGTGACCAAGCCTTGGATGATGAATATGTTTTACAGAAAGGTTAGTCTAAACTCTGTCTTGTGCATGAACATGCCCATTGCAACTTGGCTTGAAGCAAAGCACTGACACGTTGGCTTCTGTTTATAATTGTTAACCAAAGAGGGACTACGATATTGCAGTGAAGGAAGCACATGCTGGGCACAAAATTTCCGTCAAGGTAAAGCAATTCGACCTCCGAGGCGCGCGCATCATCCTCAAGGGAAAGGACGGCAAACCTAACTGGATTGATTACCCGTCGGAACGCAAGCCGTGGTATTACATCACTATCTTGCCCAACAAAGGATACCCAATCAAGATCTCGAGTGAGAGTTTGGAGGAATTGGAACCGGTATACTCAGCTGTCAGAAGGTTCGTGAGAAAGGATATGGAGTCTAGGTATCAATATCGTATTGAGGAAAGCTTTGGTAGCAAGCGTGGTAGCCGCGGTAATAGCAGAGGGTCCAGAAATGGCAGTGGGAGTGGCAGCGGAGGCTTTAATCAATTCGCAGATGCACCCAATGATTCCTACTGGCGCTAAGATGGTACTTGGCTATGCTTTTGAATAGCGGCACGAGTCAAACTGAGATGGAAGTAAAGAAGCATGGGCTGATCCCATCATTTTGAGTGGTAGGGCGATGCAACAATTGGGGAGGGGTGAAACACTTTTCTTTAGGAAGATCTTAAGTCATGATTGTTTTGTATAGAAGTGTTTTGTACGCACAAGAAGAAGAGACAAATAATAAAAGTATAAAGTATAAACAAATCCAAGTCAAGATGAACGCTTTCAATAGTTGTTCTCCCACTCATCTTACAATGGCAATCGATACCCCCCCGCACACATGTAACTCCAATTGAAATTGATGGAGCTTACTGAACACTGTCATACGATCGAAAAAATGCTTGATCCAGCTTGATCGCAAGGTTCCAAGTATCTCAGGATCTCCTGGTTTAGGTACAATTGGTAATAAGTTCACTCTCGAATGGCCCTTTCTAGATCAAATGGGGAAGAGTACACTGCCAGTCAGACCAAGGTAATGACAATGGGCCTGCTACTGTCCATTTCTATCAATGAAACTCTACCTTATGAAGATTTGGGTGAAGACAGAGCATTTTGTCCAGCTTAATTCCGTTCAGCCGCTATTTTTATTTGTTTCTAGCTCTCTATTAATCCACAACCAGCTTTTTTCTGCCGCCACAGAAAATGCTCTGTCTGTCGCCAATTGGGCTGGAAGGGCTGGAATCTAGTCTGATATTCTTTGAAATACCATAATATCTTGGGAACTAGTTTCCTCGCGATTGATTCCGACCGCTGCTAGAATTGATCTTCATATCAATGTGGTACACTCGATCTCTCACAATACGACAGTCATCTGGCTGGGACCTTATTCATTATATGAAATACAACAGATGTGAACAATACATAAATGCATAAAAACACACGCAATACGTAAGACCCACTCTCTAGGTCGTACTTTAGTCGTTATTACATTCTCTGTGTGTCTTTGTGGCAGGTCACGGCCACGCACCAAGCTAGCCACGCACCCTTAATCACGGATTATTTATTTGTCTCACATTTTTATCTTCAACTAACCTCTATCTCTCGAGAGCGCGATGGGTATCGTACCTACATCCGCCCCACGCACGCCTAGTACCCTTTGTCAGGCCAAACGGACATTCGGAGATGGAGGTAGATAGACATTATCAGTGATCAGCTTGTCTTAGGCGGGGTAAACTTAAACTTTATTTCAGTCTATGGAAACTACCGCTCAGAGTGGGGGGGGTGGGGGGGTCAACCTT
>JALLOX010002291.1:0-11082 GCA_036939695.1 Thalassiosira ordinaria
TGGAGGCCGTGTTTCTTAGCCCGTTCGTCATGTGGATTGGGAACAGGAATTATGCCCTTGCTGCGAGATGCGGAAAAAGCCTCGGTTAGCTTGCAACCAAATATGATGGGGTAACCCCTTGATAACACATACTTGAACTCGTTGGCATCTCGGTACGGACCTTCCAGGCCTTTGAAATTTTGTAGTCAAGAGCTTCTTCAAACGACTCATAGTGAGGAGTGTCATTGACAGAGCTAGGTTCATAGGGATACGTCTCCTCAAGGCAAGCCCCCTTCTTAGATAGTGCATCAATGGCTCCTGAGATGCTTGAGCCTGAATCTGTCACACGCATGTGGGCATTCCCCCGGCGCATCTGGTCGCGCTTCCTCGCAACATAGTAAATAAAGAGACGAGAAATATCTCCAGCAGTATCTCCAGTCTGCCTGGCTCTCACATTGCAGAGATACTCGTACGCTCCAGCGACTGCATTGGCAGTACAGCTCCCGACTTGTTTCTGGTCTTCAACGGGAGTCATCAGAGGGCGGAGATCCACCCAGTCGGGCATACCAGCTCCACATTGATCCTCTGCACTGCCAAATTCCTCGTCCCAGTTACTACATTTTTCAGGTCTATCCTCTGGATCGGTTAGGGCAAGGCCACTAACGTTGAAGTATTCACCATCGATTGTCAGTTTCATTTGCTTTATGTGTTGATTTAGTAGTGTTTTCAAGTTTTGTGAGATGATATTTATGAGAAGGTGCAACAGGTGGGCAAACGTGATTGATTAATACGTTGTACATAATTTTTGATCTGACCAAGATCAGCGAAGCAAGACCCGTCTGATCAAGCACCAACATGAATATGAATACTCCATCTATCGTAGCCAGCTTTGAAGTGCGCTGCCACTGAACCACCAAATCAAATAGGAGTCTTGCAACGAACCACCAGCAGAGTTGGTCATCCAGTGGCACCTGACACATGACCTCTGATTTATCGAGTAATACATGTTCACAAATAAGTGCATTTTGCTTAGACCAAGACCAGAGAAGATCAAGATTTGGCTGGTCAAGCATTAACTCTTAGGGAATTGCAGGGTGTTGTACTCCTAAGAATCCAGATGATGATATTTAAGAGGAGTTGTACCTGTACAGTTCAGAGGAATAGGTAATACACGCGTTTCAGATAGTTCCCCATGAATACCTCATCCCTACATCATTAGCTTCCAAGAAAATCTGACAACCGATATGAAGAGTTGTGGCTACTGGATAAACACTAGTGACCAAGACCAAGACCAAGACCAAGACCAAGACCAAGACCAAGATCAAGATCAATACAAATAATGATGGTAAGTGGCCTTTTCATGCTGATCAATATTCCTTCTGAAAAACCTGCCCAGGTAGCATTGTACCCCACGACTAATCAAACAAAGTGGCCAGATGATATTTTGCGCCAAAACATGGTCATGGTTTCTCTATGTTACACTGCAATGCAGAGAGATGAATAATAATGGATGGACTGCTGGCTCCGAAGCAATGCACCACGGCAGCTCACAAAAAATAACTCAACAACGCCATACGAATACATCCAAACTACTTTTCCTCCTAAATAACCACATCAACTACCAGCAGAATGTCTGACTCTGACTCTGGCTCTGGCTCCGGCTCCCACCTCAGCGACTATCACGAATGTGAAGAAGACGCCACAGTTAAAGAAGAAATTACAGATGGAGAATACACCAAGGAAAAGGAAGAGAGCACAGGCGATGACTCCAGGAGTGAAGAAGATAGCGAGTTAGAGGAGGAAGAAGATGCTGAAAAAGATTGTATTACAGATGGAGAAGACACCGAGGGAGAGGAAGAGTGCACCGCCCTCGACTCCGGGGAAGACGATGATATTGAGTTAGAGGAGGAGGGAGAAAATTTTGAAAAGGATGACATTATAGAAAAGGAGGAGGAGGATTGGAAGGCTGAAGCAGGAGATGCACTTATCACAAGAGGGGGAAAATCGGAAGCTGCATGGAGAAAATGGTAGGGGCAGAAGCCAAGAAACGTACCAAAAAAGCCCTAGGGGAAATTGGCAAGACAAGCCAACACCAAAAGGTTAGTCCTGCAAAGAAGTCAACCAAGCCAGTGACAAGCAACAAGACGAAGAAGACCAATCCAAAAGCAACCCAGGCAAAAGTTGAAGATCAATCCACCAAGGAGGACGATGACCTTGAGCCCAAGCCAATCACAAAGAAGAAGTCAAAGCCAGCATCACAGGGGGCATCATCTGCAAGCCAATCTGTCAAGAAAGATAGTGCTCTCAAGCCCAAGCCAATTACAAAGAAGTCGAAGCCAGTATCATCAAAGGCAAAATCTGCAAGCCAATCTGTCAAAAAAGATGATGCTCTCAAGCCCAAGCCAATTACAAAGAAGTCGAAGACAACATCATCAAAGGCAACATCTGCAAGCCAATCTGCAAAGAAAGTTGATGGTCTCAAACCCAAGGGAATGTCAAAGAAGTTGAACACAGCACCAACGAAGGGAATGCCAAAGCCATCATCATCCCATGTATCTCCTGACAACCCCGAGCCAAGACCCGAGCCCAAGAAGAACTTAGACAGCGAAGTGGCTAAGGAAGACTACAGCTCCCAGAAGGCATCGGAGACAGAAACATCTAGCGCACAAGTTGGAGGCCAGCCAAAGGATGAGAAAGAAGAAGACGTCAAGGTGAAGGATGAGGAGGAGGAGGGCAAAGGCAAGACGTGGTTCAAGAGGCTCTCTACCTTGAACCCTTATGAGCGAAACTCTTTCTTGTCCTCCTCATCAAACAGCTCCAGTACATTAGTACCTACGAAGAAGGATCCCGAAGAAGTGAAAAGCAGTAATGCTGTCTTGTATTTTTGGAATGTCACGGGTTTAAGCTTCATGGGAGTGTTGGGAGGGGCTACATTTCCACTTCTTCAAAAAGAAAGAAATGATCAAGCAAAGTTCCGCATTGAGAGGGTGCCCAACTCTTCCAAAGTAGCAATCCGTTGTGAAAAGGGCTATCTTTCATGTGGTCCTTTGTTCAGACCCACGAATAGTGCACTTGCAACATTCACCAAGAAATTGGAGAAAAGTGGAAGGTTCGGGATGGAATATTGTAAGGCAGACAACACATTCCTTTTCCAGTCTCACAATCATCTTTTTCTCCACTTCAATGAAACCTTTCATTCCGTGGCTTTCAAAACCTGTTCGGAGAGGGACAAGAATAACTTCCCGATAAATGGCAGATGGGAATTGCTTTGGGAGGACGAAGGGGGGCGGCGTGGGGAAAAGAATGGGAAGTCGCAGGTTTTGAAGACTGTGACTGGTGCCAATTACATGAAAATGATGATACGTATACTACAGGTAAGACACAACACGATGGGCTACTGCTTCCGCTTAGTTTCAAAGTGATGGCTCTATCCATTCAGGAGCATCCTCTCTCCTTCTGTTTCCTTCCTGAAAACTGTTCACTATTCCGTGGCAAAATCCGCAGGTCAAATCACAATCTCCTTTCCTCATCTCTCGAAGAAAAAAATCAATGCTTCTTCTGAGTGCATGAGAAGGCGCTAACACTTTTTCCCCCTGCGCGAGCCGGTGATTCCAATGTCCACCAGATCTTGAAGTGGGATTCTTATTTGCAAATTTTTCATTGCATTCTGGATTCGCACAACTATCACTTATCATTTTGCAGACAGCACTCACAATTGAAATTGCAATAGTCTTTCTTGACCCAGGTGTCCATCCTAACCATTGTTCCTCGGTGTACTGGATTGCATCACTCAAGACTATCTTGAAATGATTCCACGAAACAACCTCCAAAGTCTTAAAGGAACAAGGCAGAGTCCTTGTGGCACTAAAAGCTCCTCTTGATCTAAGATCAAGAATGAGTGAACGGGCCTCTCGCATTTTGAGTATATCTCTAGCTGTACGATGGACACCTCCAAAATTGTATTGAAGCAGGTTTGTCTGAGGAAGAATTTGACATTGGGAAATTCCGCTTCAATTTGATGGGATGGAACCTCAATGATATTCAGGAGAAGAAATACGTGATGAAACAGCACATTGTTGACGGTGATGGAAGTCAGTCTCGTCCATACAAAGTTAGCATCAAATACGTCTGAAAGGAGATGTTCATCTTCATGACAATTTAGTGGTGAACCAGTGGCATTGTTTACATTTGAATTGATTACATTGATATCGTACACTTCCATAATAATATAAGGTTGAATCCATGAAAGATGATGATCCCCCTCAAACTATTTTCCATTTGGCAAAACTAGCAAGTGGTCGTCTGCTTGGAATTGTAGAGGACTTTGCGAGAAAATTTGCCAAGTACTGTTAGCCATGCAGTCCTAGCATTCGTAGGGGCTAACCGACTCACACTGTTGTTAATAGAAACCGCGATGTTGTAGACATAAAAACCTAATATGTGCAATTGAATCTTGGACGCTCGCTATGTCAAGAATAAATCTCACAAGACCTGAAGACATATTGCTGTTTTCATATCACCTACTGATTGTTGCAGCCACAAAGAAGCCTTTGTCCAACCATGGAACAACTGTCCAACATTGACAAATTTCATGTCTCAAACTTGTGGAACATAAGGAAGACCAGGGGCATTCCTCATGGTTGAATGCCTAGCGATGATAGAGGAATGCTCCGTTGAAGACCGTTGCTTGATAGGTTGATAGGGTTTTATTATCGATTTATATGAATATGAATGTTATGAAGAGATTGTGACGGCATTTGTGTCGCTTTTATTGCTGCAGCATTGCTGCGCTTGGTTTTGTGGGCACACAGAATACTTGATACCAATACCCACATAGAAGTATCAGCAGAGGCTGCAAGAAAGCCTCTGTGCCAGAGTAAAAGCCATTTGAAGATATTACCAATTCACACGTAGAGTTTGTCTTTGACATAGACACATTGACAGGTTACTGTCATCATGGCAGCTGCCAAGGTTTGGCCTCTCTCAGCGTGCTTCATTTGAAACATAGCAATCCATACACATTATGTAGTAATCCGTACACATCAATGCTCTTTGCTAGTGTCAAAAGAGCGGAGGGTCGCTACGTTGATTTATGCGTTTTTGATATGACTTGCTTTGTTGCAATAGTTTTTGTTATTAAAGATCGCTGTACCTGGTCTCAAAAGACATTGATCAGTTTCTCGCTTTTGATGCATGGATAAGTGCGTCTCTCTCTCTCTCTCTCTCTCTCTCTCAGCAGTCTGATCATTATTAAAATGTGGCAGGTGAATACAATATGAGAGATATGATGCATATTCGTGTGTGTTGATACCATGAGAATTGAATGGCGATCACAAGCCGGAGGTGATGCTACCATTGCTTTTTCCAAGGATGCGAAGATGACAGCTTTGTCAAGATGTCCCACGATTAGCCAATTTAGTCCCCGCTCAAGTTGAGTTGGTTAGGGATGCCACACTACTGGTAGATGTATGCTTCGGAGACAATATCGAGCCATGTTGTGTAAGTTGTCTGTGTATTTGTTGCTGGTTGCTGCCGTACTTCTGCTGCTCAAAAAAGCCACTCTCACTGTGGACTACCGCTGAGGCCTCCTCATCTCTGCCATATTGCTGCTCTCATTATGGTTACCGTTTTTTTGAATATGTCAGGGCGAAGTATTCTTTGGCATTGATGTTGAATTGGTTGACAGAAAATTGGCAAATCAGATAACAGATCAATATGCCATCACCATCATTGCAGATGTATGCTTCGGATCAGACATGAGGGGTCGCCTTTGTAAGTCTAGGAAGCATAATATGATTATCTCCTCTCTCTATCGGGAGCAGCAGGCAAATCATAGTTGTCCTCATCATCGTAGTTGGGGACTACCTATTGCCCAGGCAGCCACTCTGCGCTCTATCAATAGGTTCTGTATCATCGGCAAAGTAGTAAGACAATAGGGTTTGCTTTCCCAGCACATTCATTGTAAAACCTGCATTCGTCGTTGCCAATCATTATTTTGTTGGCATGCAGTTCGTTTCGGTGACATTTTACAGGGCAGCACCAGCATTGGCTTGGTAGCACACTGCTTACTGCTTCGTTCGGAATGAGCAGCATCCACTGCACTTTGTGTTGTGGTTAGGGCAATATTGAAAAAGAGAGAAGAATCTCCCTCAACCTCCTCTCTATCTCGCAATTGTTTATCGCACCAGAAGGCACCAGCCAACCCAACGAAACGATCTGCCTCCCGCCACATTGTTTTTTCCACGAGTTTCGATCAGGATGGAAAATGCTACAAGCTTACGGGCGGATAATGTTGATAGATCCGTGGGAGATACCATGGGTCTGGGAGGGATGTTTGGAATAGTGACGGGATTGGGACTGATGAAGCTTCGATTTCCGGAGGAACGGCAGTGGAAGCGGTCGCTCATGTGGGAGGCATTTTCGTTGCGGGTCCCTCAGGTTGTGGAGGACTGGAAACTGGAAGGCTCTATGTCGGTAAAAAAATGGTTTTGAGAAAACAGAAGGCCAATGATAAAGAAGTCTTCATCATCTTATTGCGAATGATCCCAAGATAGGAACAGCAGAGTGGGAGCAAAAATATTAGCACATACACAAACACATAGTAGAAAGTTGGAAAGAAGTGAAGGAGGGAAAGGTTTAGCAATGATGTCAAATACAAAATGGTGAAGGAATATATTGTGGCAGCAACTCTAAACTGTCACGGTGTCATTTGCCATCGTGTACTACTTAATAAAGCCTACATCAAATACGAGCAAATGGAAAAGGCATTTAAGAAGAAAGCTCTACGGCTCTACAGTTTTGAATTGTAGAAATAATTCCAAGTAGAGATATCAAAAAATCAGGTCTCTGGTTGACTCTCGTTGCTGCATACGTAGATAGAAGAAAAGAGAGAATGGCAACGGCATGCTCCATCGGGTCAGAATTGTTTGGGACACACCCGCCAAATACTACCTAGCTTTGCTCAGGATTACATTCTTCACACAGGGGATTCCAACCTCCAACAGTTTGTACACACGACATATGGAAAACATGTACTTTTATACTTGGGGATGTAGGCCTTCGGACCCGTGGCGAAGACTTGGTAGGCATAAAGGTACCCTTGAGCAATCATTATTGTGATTCCTCATCTCTTCAAAAAATGATTGTACTTCAGAAAGATGCCTATCAAGAAATAATAGAATGGTCAATCAAAGGGACAACGCGACGAAACCCAAAACTTGTTGTAATCTAGTTAACATCATTAAAAGATTGTATAGTTAGGGGACAGAGGCTGCAGTTGGCCAACGACTATTTATTCTGAAGTATTGAGTACCAGATCAAGATCTCAACTCATTATTCCAACCATGTCAGGAACATCTGCGCCTGTATCTGGTATGCCGCATTTAACCGGAGTAGACGCCAAAGCGCTGGTTCCTTCCTCCATTGCAGCTATACAACAAAAACTCTGGTATTTCCCCCCATGAATTGTCGAGCTCACGGTCAAGGCACTTCCAGTTATAGGCTGTCTTTACCTGCATGTCCGTCCAGTCTGAACCAATGAAATGCCAGTGCTGGTTTTTACGAGGCATTTCCCACCGCGCTTCAGTTCGAAGGCCATCGAGTCCCAACTCAATGGTTGAAAGTACCAGTACTGCTGTGTCACTCCTGCATAAACATTGCTCCCATCACTATTGAGATATTCTTGCTTTTGGTTGTTCTTGATCAGGTAATTCCCTTGGGTTAGAGATGGCGACTTTGATGGATTTGAGGTCGGAGCATTACTTGAACTCTTTGAGGGTTAAAAAGTACGAGAAAAGAATGTGGTGTGCATAAACGACGGTGACTCTGATAAATTGCCAGCTAACAAAATCAACTTACTGATGATGATATTGTTGGACTTGTCGAAGCGTCGCTTGATCCTATCAATGGAGGGATAGTAGCAATAATAATATTATTGATGGTGGAAGGAGGTATTGTAGGAACATTTATTTCACTGGTTGTGGAAGGAGGAGGTATGTTTGAAGCTGGGCCAGCTTCATTTCCTCCTTCAACACCATTGACGGATCCACTGCTTTTATTGGCTGGGGCTGCTGAAGGAGATTCGCTAGTGGGACTGGAGGGTCTGTCTCGAAGAGCAACTAATGTCCCCACGATTCCCGCCAACGCTCCAATAATGAGAACCAATGCAAAAATGAATTGCTTTCTTTCCCATAATGAGCGATTTTCAACAACATTATTTTGGTTGGATTCAGGATCGTTAAGTTCATGTCGCAAAAATACGGCATCATAAACTTGGTTATCTACAACTGTGGCTTGTACTTCGTGGAACACAGGAATTGATTCTGTCGATTGATCATCATTTGAAGAACGCATTGCTGGCGTTTGTTGAACGAGAGCTCTTGGCGTCATTCCCACCTCCGCTCCTACTTGATTATGGCTGGGGTTGTAAGCAGAATTAACAGTAGAAGATGATGGCATATCTGTAGGTGGCCCGTAGGTCCCGTTCTCGTCTGCGGAAGGCACAGGGACAGCTCCCTCATTATTTGTTGCCAAAATACTGATACCTTGACTTGTTGAAGCTTGAGGGACAGTTGGCTGGAGTTGATTATAATTATTTGAAGTCGGAAACGAGATATTCATGCTGACTGATGACAACTCTGACGATGAGATCATCGCCGGCTCTTGTCGCATTGAGTCTGATCCCATACTATTTCGATGACCCAGATTTGGAGTTGTGTTTGTTGAAGTTACAATAACAGCCCTCTTGTTGCTTGCTGTGTTCGTTTTAACTGTCTCCTGGCCATCGATCAATGAAGCAATTTGCTCAATCGGTGGATGTGGCTCTTCACTTGGAGAATTTTTGATATCTTTCAAGGCTTGATCAATGACCTCGTAAGAGTTGGCTATTTGCTGCACAGGCATTGGGTTATCATCGTTGTCGCCTAGAGCTCGCACTAAACTAATTGTTGTGAAAGCACCGTTAGCAACTGCTTTGTTGACACTGCCATCTTCTGATGATGGTGTGGGAGCTCCAACTCCACCTCTATCGGTAACGCTCGCTCCACCAACATGCTGTGTGGCTGAGTTGGGCGGAGTCTCATTGGGGCAGCTTGAATTCATGAAAAAATATAAGTATCTACCAGACGCTGCCTGTGAGCCTTTAGTTAGCTGGTTGTTGTAGAGTGAGATGCACTGCCAAGACAAAAGTCTACTTGGGGTTGTGGTGGGATCCGGCTCTGCATGTGTTATCAGAGCTTGGGCCCCTCTCGTGCATAAGTCATGAGCACATGCTCATACTTCTTGGTCTTGGTATTGGTATTGGTCTTGCCTGCAAGCTCTTACTCGCATAATAACTACCCTGGTTCAAGTATCGTATGAGTCGTGGGCTGATGTGTGTTTACCCAAGACCAAGACCAATGTGAACATGCAAACACCAATCGACACCCCCTGGCCCTCCTCATTTCTCACCCCTCTAGATCGGGAATACAAATCAGAAACAGAGGCGAAAAGAATTGGTGGTGCTTAAAATAACATCATGCACATGAGCATAGTTCATGAACATAATAATGGGAGTATTGCAAAAGAAACGATGGAGTGGCGGAGTACTATGTATTCTGTCACTTCTTCATCTCTCCCCCTCGACATAATATCATCATAATATCCCCAATCATCCGATCAATCTTACTCTGTTCTTTGTTTACTCCTATCCTTCGGCCATTCAGAAGAACAGCTTTTCCTTGTCAGTTAGTGGATTTTCAACCAAGACCAAGACCAAGACCACGATTTCATTAAAAACCAGCACTGGCATTTCATTGGTCCAAGCTGGACAAACATGCAGGTAAAGACAGCCTATGACTGGAAGTGTCTTGACCGTGAGCTCGATAATGCATGGTGGGAACGCCCAGAGTTTTTGATAGCTGCAATGGCGGAAGGAACCAGCGCTTTGGCTTCTACTAATAATGCTCTGGTAGAATGGGGCATACCTCGATGCAGAGGCAGATATGTTCCTGACATATCACTGGTTAGAATAATGAGTTGTTGAGATCTTGAAAGAATAAATAGTCGTTAGCCAATGGCAGCGCCTCTATCCCCTAACTAGACAATCGTAATGATGTTAACTAGATTGCGATAGGAATCACAAAAATGATTGCTCAAGGTTACCCCTCTATGCCTACCAAGTATATCCGCCGCGGGTACAAAGGCCTACATGCTGGCTGATGTGAGCGCTAAGGATGTGATTGAGGCTGGGTGAAGTGTGTGTGTTCGTCATGGCGTTAGCATCATTCTTTCGCTTGACGCTGAGTAAAGGTTGTGTGCTTGTTGCGTGTAGTTGCCGTTTTGTTCTTCAGAGCTCTTCTTGTAGATTGTGTTGTTGCCTACCTACCCTATTCAATAGCTATCATAACACCGCAACTATCTGCATATCTCGAGATGGCATTCACAATGCAGAACCTATTCTCAGAGTTTCAATTTCTCTCTTAGCTCTTTGTTTAATCTTCGGAGCCCTTTATTTTCCTTTAGAATCTTTGCGGCTATGATGGTAGTACACTCCTGACACATGGCTGGCTCCAAAAGTCCCCTGCAGGAGTTAATTCGACAGTGAAGACAATAGTCTGCGTCGCAATTTCACAGTGTCTTACACATAAAAGTTCTCACCATCAAAGCAATTGGAACGGTGTTGCTATAAGAAAGATACCTGACACATGCATTGCAGTTTGTAATCATGCAAACCCCACATGTATGCAAACACTCAGGACAACAACTTTCAGAGCATTTACTGCAAGTATTCATACAACCCCGCTACAGAAGGATTCACCACTGTGCCCCAAATCCCCACATTCCGCCATTTTCATTTGGGCACAGTCCGAACAGAAGCTTTTTCCTCAGAAATTGCATGAACCCAGAAAGGATCTCATTGATAGCAGTTGTTGCATGTGTAGTTCAGGCAAATAACATCTTGACAAAAATAAAGAGATATCGGGCTTGTGAAATCCTCCATACGATCACATCTAGCGCACTTCAGTTCACGATTTTGGATAAGAGATTGATGTATCTTTTTTCTAAAGGTGATAATGTTCTCGTACCACTGCTTATCAGAAATTTCTAATCCACACCATGGAAATT
>JALLOX010002317.1:0-10791 GCA_036939695.1 Thalassiosira ordinaria
TTGGTCCAAAGCTCACCTACTTTCCAGTAGTGTTGCATACACCTCAGCTTCAAACCATTTTGAGTTTTCATCATGGTGATGTCACCAATGTTGATGGGATGAGCTCTGGCGTGCGAAAAGACGCGCGTAAAAAATGGGCCTGCACATTTTTTGGCGATTAGTGAAGTATCTAGCATTTTGAGTGCATGCCCAGTTTATGATGTTTCCCTGCACATTCACGCGCTTTATAGGAGAGTTTACATGGTACCCTATCTCTTCATGCATAACATTCTTCTTCTTTTCTTCTTGGTCAGCACTAACTGCAACAATAACACTTTGTTACATTTTAGATAATCAATTCTAAGCTGGTTGTCATCAAGTCAGAGCTAAATCAGATCTACGGCCTCTATCACAAGGAGGAATGGCCGGCCCAATACAAACCAATCTTTGCTCTTGCTCATGCCTACTGAGTCTCAACCAAAAAAGTGAGGATCTGTGTAGTACTCCACCTTTGCAACAACTGTATGTATGCAAAAATAATAAATGTGTGCCAGCATTTGGAGTTGAAGGGGTTTGGAACTATTGACAAGATTCTCTTCCTCCGTGTCTGCGCCTTTGTTCTTTTTGAGAATCATCTCTCCCAGCCAAAAATACAATTCCTCGAGCAGGAGGATTGGTTAAAGCCCAAAAGAACAGTTACAAATGTGTTTACAACACAAAGACAGAACCTATAACTATCCCAAAGACCCCGTCAATATGATTCCGAGGGTTGCTGGACAGGAGTATTTTGAGAATTGGGAGATCACCGGCAGCATGGAGTTTGCTGATGGAAAGAGCAAGTTTCCTTTGACAATACTTTTTTGAGTATTGGAAATCATATTGTCAAGTGTTAGAAAATCAAATGGGCAAAAGAATTCATGTGAGAGAGCAATGAGACAGTGCCTTAACTCATATTGATCATAAATTGCTTGCAGTGATGGCAGGGCTCTTTGGTGAGTTAGTATGGGTTTGGACAACTCAACCAGCAAACTCTCCACTCATTAACATCATAGATGCTGCAAACTTCCCTGCCTTGGCCAAGCTCATGTCCACTTACCAAGGCCTGCTTGCTGGTGGAAGGTACCTTCAATGTGAAGTCTTATGGAAGATGGTTGCAGACTTTAAATAATTTAGACTTAAAATGTAAGTTAGCCAATGGCCGCCTTACTGAACTGTCAGTTTAAGTTGATCAAGTTGACCTTACTGAACTGTCAAGTTTGAGCTAGTTTTTTCACCTAACTTGTAACCTAGATTAAGTTAAGCTCTTTTTAAGTTAACTGTTGTTTTGATTTAAGTTAAGAGCAAAAAATGGCGCGAAAACACTACTGATCATAACATTTCATACTCTCTATTTGATTCCTTTATAGTCATATTAAATACAAATAAAAAACTTACATCAACACCTTCACAATCAGTTTTTACACCAAATTGGTTAACCTAGATTTTTAAGGTAGGGCTGAGTCGTATTGCAAGTTAGGGCATTAAGTTAGCCACCTCCTGTCACCTCCCTGCTAACGTGCGATTTTATGTTCTGCCAGTTCTGAAGGGATTTAATTTCGGGTATGTACGTAGAGTAAAATGATGTGAAATTTTTGTTATGATAGATAATATTATTTTACAATAGTTTCAACCCATTTTGCACAATTCCCGTTGTCTGTGCCTACAACATGTGACCCACCCACCAACACCCCATCATCACATCGACACCATGGCGGGCGGCAGCCGCCGGAAATGTTCAATTGAGCCGTTCACATGGCCTCGATGAGAGTTCCACGGTGTGGAATGTGTGATGGAAATACATACCAACGTATGGATGAGCTCTTTGCTGGGGGTGGCCAGATGTAGGCGTCGGCAAGACCATGTTTTGACACCGTCAGCGATGCATCACGCCGTGGACCTAGCTGTTGGGTGAGGGAGGTGTGTGCTTGTTCTATGGATATGAGTATGAGGGTGAGGAGAGGGTACTACTGTTAATCTGAGCTCAATGGTACCCCGAGATGAAGGAAAAGTGGCGCAGGGTGTCATTGTCAACGAAGTTTATGATGGAGTGGATCTGGAGGGAAGTGGGCACGAGATGTTGAGGTACCCCCTTCTCAATATGACAGAGCATGCCATAGAAAATTTCCTCTCCTATGCAGAGCTTGAGCTCATTGCCGGAGATGTGGAGGATGTGAATTATGATGAGCTACAAGTAGAACAAAAATCTGAGATATGACAACTTTGTGGAGGCATGGTATCAAAAACTGGGCACCACATCGGCTACTCCACAGTATCAGGCAAAGTTATGCATATTATTATTTTTTTACTCACATTCATTGCCTTAGGCTGCATCATTCTGTCCGTTATCATCGAATTTGGTTCGCGGGGGGATCCACTGAGTTCAGTGAATTTCACTGAACTCAGTGGATCACTTGAGGCCTGCAAATAAACGTTATATGCTGACCTGTGCGTGTCATAGTTGCAAAGCTTGTTCCCAAGTAGATGCTACAGCTATTGCTGAAGTTTGGCAAACTCGTATCCACTGGAACTCCCTCAAATTCATCATCTTCAAGTCCTCATCGTCATTGTTTTGATGAATTGTGAATAACAAAATCATCAGTTGTGAGTTCATTTATTTTTATTTTGAGCCAACCGCAATCATTGCCGATAATCCTAGGTAGGAATCGGTACAAAATATGTAGAATAATCCCATCAAATGTCACACTCTCCTCTCTCGTCCTCCTTGTCTTTGACAGCATTGCCTCACAAATCCGGCAGCCGCCGCCTTGGAAAAGGAGCCACATGCAACGTTCTCCTCAAGAATCTTCGCCCATCTGCCATTGTCAGCACCAACTTCAAGAACTACACAGCTACGGAGCGTCTCGGTGATCTTGTTGTTGTGGGGATCGAGCAACAAACATGGAAAAGGAAGGATGTTGATGCCGTGATATTTGAATCGGGCTCCTTCCAAGTGAGCAGCTTTGGTGTGCAAGGAGATGGGCTGTCGTAATGAAGCAAGTTCCTCCCAAAGACTTCTTTGAGGCAGTGAACCGTACACAGTTCCCCCAAGCTCCCGCTAGTACGGCTACTACATTGCCCGTGCAGCAACAGGATGGTGACGGCATTGACCCTATTGTTCTCAACTCCTCGAACCAAGCCAAGGGCATTGTACTGGTACGAAACATGGGATTTGACGTAGACAACAACAACAAGCCGGCCAAGGAGAACATTCCTTCTACCAACACTCCTCAGGCTACTTATGATTCCAGCCTGTATCCATTCCAGAAGTGGGGATGGGGTGGGAATGATCAGCATCTTGTCTCCACCCCCACAGATAAGCAGCCAGGATTTCACAACAATTGGCACCCCAAGAAAAGAGGTGGATGGAAATATTCTTCCACCTATCCCCATGAGTTGACTGAAGGATGTGCTCTCCAAGCAAACTTCTGAGGCATTGGAGCAGGATGAGGGCACCCTCCTAGTAAGCTTTGGAATCTCCTTTGATAAATTAGGCTCTGGTGTTTGATGGCAGCAATCGTGGATGATTTCTGGAGCCATGATCCCTTTGATGAGAGTAAGAGCACCTGCCCCTACAACTTCAACCAGGACATGAAGAAGGAGCACTTGCAAGACATCACACGGGAGCTGCACTTTGCCGATAAGCCAGCTCCGGCCTTCATTGATATATTTTGGGTGCTGCGGCAAATGATTACCGCGTGGATCGTCTGCACGGCGGCATGCTTCATCGTAGGATGTGCCATCTGCCTGGATGAGTCCACGAGCATCTGGACTAATTGCTGGACTTGCCCAGGGTGGGTGTTTTGCCCAAGGAAGCCCTATCCCTTTGGAAACGAGTACCATATGGCATGTTGTGCCATTACCGCAGGAATTCTGTTGCACCTGAGATGGTAGAGGGCAAGGATCGGCCGAAGGAGATGGATAAGTCTGAATACGAATTCAGGATGTTGAAGTCTGTTTTTCATAATGGGAGGTACGTCATGATCCTTGACTCCGGCCTCTGTGTTTTGAAGGCTTTGGTCGAGTTGAAGAAGCTTGGTGTCTTTGCTTGTGCTCTGATCAAAAAGCATTGGTACTGACTGACACTCGTCCCTGGTGATTCCATGGAGACTCACTTTCAGAGCAAGAATGTTGATGAAATTGATGCGGTTGAAGGAGTATCAGATGGTGTGTCTTACACTCTATGGGGTATGAAGGAGCCTGACTATCTCATGAGGATGATGGCAACAGGCCCCTCTCTGCGGATGATATGTGTCGGGAGACAAGCCGCCGTGTGGATGGGGGCGGTGGAGTTCCAATACACCCGTCCCTATGACTGGCACTTCCGGTACCGCCATGCCGTTGATGATCACAACAGCCTGCACCATGCTATTCCTAGCTTGGAGGATACTTGGAGGACTACCAGGTGGCCAGTGAGGGTGTTTACTTTTCTCTTGGCAGTAACGGAGATCAATGTCTACCTTGTTACTTCCGCTGCACCATTGCTTGGATGTTCATTGGCAATCCTGAGCTTCCTGTTGAGCCTGTTGAGGAGGCGATTGAATTCTTTAGCCACAAGGGGGGTCACAAGCAGAAATGGCACCTCCTCATGACAGCAAATATCACTATCACAAACGCAAATGTGTCTGCAACTCCACAATCAAGTACCCGCAGTGTGGTGGTACGGTCCCCGGATACAAAAAAATATGTAAGATCCTGTTACGCATGTACCCCAGGGGTGTGGCTTTGCACTGACCACATCATTCAGCATACTGTGGAGGATGCATTGATGAAAAATAAAATTCTTGAATTCAGTGGATGAGTTTTTGGGTTTCAAAGGTGTGCTTTCTTTGCTGTTCTAGGCCTAGTTATAGTTAACAACCCCCCAGTAATAGTTACATATTTGGATTCATCACAAAAAATTGCATCTAAGACATTTATCTCATCATTTTTACTAAGTATCTAATATTGAATGACCCTACGTACACATGCCACTGAATTCAGAGGGTTTGTGCCATGGGAAGCCAAATTGTTAAAGGACGTTGATGAGAATTGCTGTTGATGCTGTTGTGGCCACGAGATAACACAATGGTGCCCAAAGAGCAAAGACTAAAAAAGGATTGACAAGATCTCCTAGTATGGGTGCATAGAGTGTCCTTGTCAAGTTATTTCTAGCCAAAAATAGTGATATCAGCTCACTTCTATCCATTCCAACACATTACCTCAACATGTGCTAGATCTCAACATTAAAACAATAACATAATATTTCCCTTTACTTTTACACATTCACTCAGCGTTTACTCGAATTCTACATTTTTGTACTGTTACCGTTAAGGATACACCTTACTCTGTGGTAAAGTGCTATGTGCTGTGATCACACCCTCTCAAACTACAAGGATGAGGTGAATACCAATCTGATCATGGACAGCAGCTGTTGAAGAGACCAACTACTGCCAGGATGGTGGAACCCCTTTGTTTACCATAAAAGACATAGGATGAAGACAATCATACGGCCGTCAATATTTGAATCAAGAAGAACATCCAGAAAGGTGGATGCAAGAAATCTGAAGTGACAACTGATAATGGTGAGAGAACCAGATAGTGAACTATTGGGATGACTATATCTGTTTTCCAGGATGCGAAGACTGAAACGTGCTGGAAAGATGCCGATATCTTTTCCAACTTCAGAAAATGCCTTGAAGGCTGCTAAGCAAGGTCGAATTAAGACAAGACTGTGGATGCTCATTTTCCCAATCTTGAATAGTGCACAGACCAGTTCCAATGAGATTTGAATATATGGTTCATCAAGCTCTTGAACTGCACTGCTGAAGCCCACAACGTTTATGATTGGTACCTCAAGCACAAGTGCAAAAATGCTGATGACAAGATGAGGCTGTGACTTTCTGCACCTTTTGTGAGCCGCATCACACAGCATACCTTATATCATACAAACTCAAGGACGACAAACTGCCAGGCACCACTGAGTTCATTTGTCTCTAACAGGATAAAGTCAAAATGTCCAACAAGCTCAAAAGTCTCTTTGAGAACAAGTCTCGTTTTGATAGGCCCCGTAACCAATGTCAGCTAAGCAAGTGCCATCATGGTGACAAGTGACATTACAGGCAGTACAATTGTAACTATGAACGGAACAACAATGCCCAATCAGGGCAATCCTATCCTCGCAAACGCAGCCCTTCCACCTCAAGATGCAGCATATAGGACACCACGGTAAGGGCAGAGAGAGCCGCAACAAGGACTTTACCCACTACAACCAGGACTAGTCCAATTACCCACATCACAAGCCGTGCAAGCACACTTGGGACACGTGCAAGAAGAGCCCCAAGAACAAAGACAAGCACAATGGTAAGGGCAAGCATGAGTCTCATCTTCAGGATGATGACAAAAGCGTAGCCTCAGACAGTATCAGTTGTACTAGCAGCTGTGGTGACGAGGCCAGTGATCGCACCAACTGCAGCGATGCTGATGAAGCTCATGTCATTGACTGTGGATTTGAATCTGAGGAAGAAGGCCAGTTGGCTTCCATGAAGGCTAAGGCGGGTAGAAAGTATGAGGAGGAAAAGAAGAAGGCCAAGAAGAAGACTGGCGTCTATGATGACAACAATGGTGACTTTTTGACCAACTGATGTGCCGCATCAGCAGACAGTACTAGCAATGGAAAGTACCCCAATACATATATTTGGGGTGCAAACTATGTTATACAGAGTTGAATGCCAGTGATAAACTAATCAATACAAGTACCGATATAAGTAATTCTGACAAGATTTAGAAACAATAGATATAACCACAAAATATGAGGCAAAGCACTTATCCGAGGTAGATATCATAGGGTCTAATAAACTTTCTACAGGTAGCCTGACTTCAGATGATGAGTCTGCCAAGAATGCATTTGAAAGAGATGAAGTTGAAGTTTCTGAAGTCTTGGAAGAGGACCGATAGATTTATTTCTCAATTCCAGCACCAAATGGAGATAGATGAAACCAGCAAGACGAGAGATGGTCATAGATACCATAGAGTTTAAGAAGTCACAAGTTTTACTAAAAGTATTATTAGCTCCAGGCTCCACAAATACAAAGACCATGATGTACAGGAACATCTTACCAAGAGATGTCACTCCCACAGATCTTGATAAGACCAAGATGGCAAAGACCCCAGCAGGTACTTTGACAACAAGTCCGATGATTGCTTTACGTGATCTTAGGTTACCTGATTTCAATGAGAACTGCCGCATAGATAAGTAGAAGGCTCTTGTATTTGACAAAAAAACAAAAATATGATGCCATTTTAGTAGGCAGTGACTTTCTAACTATAGCAGGCATTGACATCAAGTATTCTGATGGTAAAGTGACCTATGCTAAACCATAATTTGCCGTTTCATATCTATACAGATGCTTCTGACCACCAACTTGAAACAGCGATTTATGCAACATGGATGCCCAGTTGCCTATTATTCCTGCAAGCGTGATTAAGCTCAGCAAAACTACACTACAAGAATGGAAAAAGAAATGCTTTCTATAGTGGTGACCCTAAAGGAATTTAGGTCTATGCTATTAGGTGCAGATCTGTGAACACACATACCGATTATAAGAATCTTATCTTTGACAACCTCCAGACCCAACGAGCTCTCAGGTGGAGATCTTTTCCAGCTAATTTTGAGACCAGTTGGTCTCGAGACCAACTAGTTAGTCTCAAGACTAACGGCCAGGTAGACTCGAGACTCGCGGCTGTCTAATGCACGTGCATAGTCATAGATCGATTCTCTAAATAAACGGAGCTAAACGGACAATGGCATTCAGTTAGTCTCGAGACTCACGGCATGGCATGTAGTTAATCTCGAGACTAATAACATGACTCTCAGTTAATTTTGAGACTAATGACAATCTTTCGCCAGTTAGTGTCGAGAGTGGTGCGGTCTCCACATTAGCCACACAGGTGTCACGTTAGTCTCAAGAGGAGGCGATTCTCAATTCTAACTGGTAGCTAGTCTCAAGACTACTGATAATGTCGAGACTAGCTGTGCCAGATCTTTAGTTGAAGAGCTTGACGGAGAGATCACAAATGTCCTAAAGAAAGTTAAGGTTGATTACCAACTGACACAAAGGGTTAGCTCTCATGGGATTCAACTTTGATCCCAACTACTTGTGATTGCGTGTTCTTAAAAAGGATAAGTTACTATTGGTCAAGCTAATTATTTGTACGGCAAAATTTATCCCAACAAACCCAAGCCAAGTGCATAAAAGACAAATCCCAAGAAGAAAAGTGCTAGTGAATCAACCAAGAAGAAGAGTGGCTCATCATCACATGTCCTGATTAACAATTAAAAACATTGGATGAGGATCTACAAACTCCAACGATTAAGTACAATGGGGATGGCCCAAGTTTGAAGAGGGGAGTATCAAAAAAGTACTCAATGTGATATAAAGATACCCAACTTTGTGAAGCAATGACTTGTATTTTTCCAAGAGGCTTGCATCCAACTTTCAAGCACCAATCAGTATTCTCTTGGGTGAACATGAATGATGATGGCGAATTTGTAGGCCGTACTTTGAAATATCACAGTCCAAGAAATGATACGTTTCTATTGATATTGACTAGTGATAAAGATGAGCATTGTTGATCAAAATCTGTGTGGTTACAAATCTTATTTTACTGAGAACCCTGCAGGTGTGCCTCGGGTAGGACTTCAAAGTTACTCTCAGTGACAGTGATTACCCGGAATGGGCAAAACAAAGTGATTTCTCTCACAAAACCAAGCTCTGTACCATCTAGAAGTTTTTGTATCTTCAATTGGTGACAAGTGCCATCAGCTCAGACATGCAATCAATACTCTCAATGTCGCATCCAAAAAAATGTTTTTTGTGGTAGATCCAAATCTCAGTTTTGATGAATGTTAAGTTGATCAAGGCAGAAGAGGGGCTGCCGAAAAGATAGAGCTATTCCCCATGGTGGTGGGAAGAAGGATGATACGTTCAAAGTTCAAAGAACGTTGGCTTCATTGTTGATACAAAGCAAATTTTCAAACATGTGTGGACCAGATGAAGGAACCCACTGTGATTGTGGTGGTAAACACTTGCCCGAGAGGTCAGCAATGGTGCACGAATGATGATCCTGCAATTGTAGCTTTTTTGGGGGGGAGGGTGCGGTAACAGCGTGGTAGCTAGGGGCGGGTCTAGTCGCCATGGTGGTGGTGTTTCATTCGGTCATGGTTATTTGTATTTCATCTCATTGGTAAATTGCGAAGCAACACATACATGTACGAGTTAAGACTTTGTAGATAACCCTGTATAAGGAAGTGATGCAATGCTCATAGGACGCCCTGAGGGCACTGGAAAGAAGCCCCTTACTTGTCTTGCCCTGTTTTGCAGAAATTTCATAAAAACTTGCATTAATTTTGCATTTCTGGTTACTTTTCAAGCAAACGTTAATTTCATCACCAATTTTCCAGTTACTTGAAGAAAAATTGTCTAAATGGATAATTATTTTACCTATCATGTTTGCATTCCACAAATTGGAAGTGTTTTTGTGCCTCATTTCGTTCACAGCTTCTAAGTTCCATAAACTTGACTTAGTTGGATTTGCAACTTCATGACAATTTTTGTTGCACATTTCCAAATACTTCGACATGCGGTTGTCTTGTCAGCTAATTTGGGGTTTCCACAGTATGCAATGTCTGCTCTCACAAGCATCATAAGCAGATGCCCCAAAACATGTCAGTCCACCAGTTTCTGGACCTAAGAACTGTCTACTTTCTCTTACATTTTCTCATGATAATGCCATCTCTTGTGACAAAGAAGACTGCTCGAGGGAGATTAGCAAAACTACTCATGACCACTACATTACATTATTTGCTGAAGTTGATTGGGTAGTATAATAGAATCTTAAGCTCTTATCTGTAATACCACCAAAGTACCTAATTCTCTTCGTATCTCCTAAAGTGTGGTAACACTGTTGACAAGTAGTAATCCCAACAAATAACCCTCTAACGATTGACCGTCTTCAAACACCCTAAACAGTTGGGGCTTAGCCAGTGATATTATCCATCAATATCCAACCCAACAAACTCATCAGATGCCGTGTCATTGTTTTCCTGAAGGGTTTCCATGACAGCCACTTCGGGCACCTCCTTCTCCGAATGGTGTGAAACATTCAGACCCAACTGTTCGAGTTTCTTAGCTCTCAACTCTCTCATGAACTCAACGTGGTCGCTTTGCTGATTATGCATCTCAGCTTCTTCCTCTTTCAGCTCAAGGTAGAACTCAACAGTTTCACGCCATTCCTCACGGTCAATATCGCCTAATGAGGGATGGGAGGATTAAGCACAATTGTGAGCCCGTTTTCTCCACAACAATTTCAGTTCTTGCAATGTAATAATCCCTGTATTTGCTTACCGTTTCCGTCCTCATCTATCATAGCAACAAGAGTGATCACACCCTCCTCTGTAATGTCAAGACCTGCTTCCACAAGAGCTTCATACATTTCCTCTTGGTCGATACTGCCTCCACCATCTGCATCAATTTTGTCAAAGACAGCAACATAGACATCGACGTTGTCCCTTGAAATATCGCCGTCAATACCATAGTGCGTGCCAATCTGGTCAAGGACATCCGTCCATGGCCAGGGATTCCAGACGTCAACAACAACCTCCGCATCCTCTCCCAATGCTTCTTCAATCTTCTTCTCAACAGCATCACCGCGCTTGATGATCATATCTTCTTCATGGGCAGCCGCTTGGAGTGCTTCTTGCTCTTCTTTCTCGAGACTGGCAAGACTCAAATGGCT
>JALLOX010002320.1:0-10986 GCA_036939695.1 Thalassiosira ordinaria
CAAAACCACTGACGACGATGACGACGACGATGTCGAATTGGCTCGGGATGGTGGCCCCGCGCCGCGTTACCGAGATGATCCCCAAGCCCAAGCAAGCATTAGCAGTGACGATGGTGGACCGGCCACCAGTTACAGAGATGATCCCGGAAGCATCTTCGATTGGGGTGACAGCGGCAGCAATAGTGGGGTAGGTGATACGAAAAGAGATACCAAGAATGCAACAAGCAACCGTGACGATGACAACGAGGACGCTCATGACGGCTCACCCTACCAAATTGACGAATTCGACGCTGATGCCAACGGCTTCTCCCCTATAAGCCTCCACGACAGCGACGACAGCGATGATGAAGAGCAAAATGGCATCGATTTCGACGGCAACGGTCGTACTCCCAACGACAAGAAGATTCGACGCAAGGCGAATAAATTGTTGGAGAGACGAATCTTTGATGATACTACTTATGATGAAACGGACGAACGTATCTTTGTGGGAGGAGGGTGGGGACGACATGGCTCGCAGTTTTCATTGTGTTCTCGTGCTCGTGGTTGGCTCTCGTGTTCGTGTTGTAAGACAAAACCAAAGTATTCGTATGGACCACCCAAGATGAATAGTAATGGATATTCGACGTGTCAATTGGTATGTTGGACAATTGCATTTTTTGCCCTTGTGATTGGGTCTGGATATGTTGGTTTTGAGGCTGGTCTACCAGTGGAGGATGACAATGTTGAAGATAACAACTCTGATGGGGAAAACAAAAATACTACCTCTGGTATCATTGTTCACCATACACATACCAAGGGAGAACAATGGCTTCAGTGGCTTGAACACGAAAAGGATGACTTTCACATGCCCAAATTTAATTGGACGGCATTCCACAAAAAGAATCATCCCAAACTCAACGATGAGGAGACCAACGAAGCCTTCAAATCATCCTTCTTCGACCCCATGACACAATCCCAACTCCTCAAACTATCCGAGAACATTTTTCAATCCTGTTCGGAACGTTCCCTCAAAACCGTCACGGGACGCTTGGCCTGCCTATCCCAATGTCACGGACACTATTGCTGTTTCGAAAGGGATGTCAAGTTTGGATCGTGCGTTGCGGAAACTAACTCGTACTGCTTTGCCTACGCCGCGTGCGAGAATGCCATTGTCGACTTTGAAATGAACAATGCCAACACGCCACCATCATCATCGTTGGTAACGGATGCTGTGCAGGGGGAACACAACTTACTTAATACCCAGGATGTAAAGCTGTTGAGCGAAACGTGCTCGGAAAAGAACGTGGCAACATTGGCAGGAATTCGCGATTGTACGGCATTTTGTGAACATCATTTATGTTGTTTCAATGAGCTGGAGAGTGAGAGTTGTAGGAATGAGCAGCCGGAGACGTGCCGGGTGTATGATGCGTGTAGGATTTTGGTGGATGGTCCAAAGGATGTGAATGTTGGAGGGGTGATGATGGGGAGTGGTGGTGGTGGCGGTGATCTCGCTGCGGCGATTGTGGCTGCAAGAAATAATGATGGTGGTGGAAGCAGTGGCAGTGGCAGCAGCAATAACAACAGCAACAACGACAACAATGGAGACAGTAGTGCAGTGGCAAATCCCCAGCCAGTAGTGGAGCACACGTTCAAGAAAGATTGTCTTCAGTCCAACCTTCACGATAACTGGGACATTTGCAAGAATCATTGCTCCAGGTATGAATGCTGTTTTCGCGAGGTGGACTCGTGCTACGAGAGGAACTCCTTGGAATGCGATGAGTACTATATTTGTGAGGAGTTTTACCTTGATGAGAGTGATCACTTTGTTGCTTCTGGTGGGTACAGCAGTAATCAGGGCAACAACGGCCCGGGATCAGACGAGAGCGGCGCCTACAATCATTATGATATGGATGAAAACAAAGATATTAGTATAGCTGTGCATGCCGTCTGTGGCCTCGAGGATGCTCACCCGGGAGATGATTCTTGGGTAACTGCATGTCATGCCCTCTGTGCTGACCACCTCTGCTGTTTCACCAGTGAGGGTAGCCAGAGCAATTGCCGCAGTCAGAAGGGTGAGGCAGCGTGCAATGCCTATCAGGGATGTGTAGTGTTGATGGACAAAGAAGTAGATAATGGGAGTAATAATATCAGCGGTGCTGGGTCTTCGTCGAGTAGCGGCGTCACTCCATCCTCATCAACTTCATCTCTATCGGAGGAACAAAAGAAGCAGCAAGAAATTGACGAGGTGCTAGTAGCCTGCACGGCCAAGGCAAGGCGAGATCCGTGGCTGGCCGATCGGTGTCGCAAGGCTTGTGCCTCCCGGAGCTGCTGCTTTGAAGGTGGTCCTGGAGGTTGCTCTTCGGATTATGCAAATGACAATTGGTGTGATGAATTCCGAGCATGTGATGTATTGTATACTTGAAAAGAATAAATTCCATAGAAATATTAGTCTTCCCCGAAGATAATATTCTATTATGAGACCTTTTCCTTTTGAATTAATGGCACGAGGTGTTTTCACTTTTGAAAGCTGAAAATCAGATTCGTGGTTTACCCTGGTATCGATTCGGTAGCATCGCGTCACTAACGGGGGCTCGATTGGCAATAACGGGGAGAACGCCCGGAAACGTAGGAATCAATATTATATTCTACGCAGTTGATGCTGTTCGAAGATGTTCGCGAGACGAATTGCCATTAACGGAAAATGTTGAAATGTACGCATCCCTTCGAAAATTTACTCGATCGAGCCCCCTTTTCTGTGCTCAGCTTTTGTGGGAGAGAAGTATGGTAGATCAATAGGTAGGTAACTCAGACCAAAGCTAGGTAACATCAATGGTACATAGGACTTTAGAGAGACTACATAGCCGCCCATTCAAAGATAACCTATGATGTCTTGTTACTCAAGTGATGTTAACAGGTAATGGTTTGGTTCTCCTTTTCTTTTGGCTCCGGGGTGGGAATGGCTGGTTTGGCTACAAAGGAAAACTAGTGCCTTTTATACTTTTTTATTGGTGTCCTCATGACTCATGACAGCAACATACTTTTTGCTTGCTTGACCGTGTATTGGAAGAAAGTTTTCACAAGCAATAGGAAAACACAATCAAAATATGAAAAAAATGAAAACAACATGTGCTTTGCTATTACTTTGAGAGTAACCAAACCAATCATTCTCACCATGAGAAAAATAAAAAATGTGCCGTGTTATCAAAAAATAATGCCAGGTAGTGTTGATGTCCCCTTCCTACTAAATAACAGGGTAGTATGCAGTAGTGTATTGGTATTACTTCAAGAAGAACCAACCTAACCATGCTGATCATAGACAAAATGGTAGAAAAATTAATTTCAAATAATGCCAGTTAGTGTTGATGTCCCCTTCCAACTAACTCCAACTAATGCGGTAGTATGCAGTATTCGGTACCATTTTCCATTGTCATCTATGCATGATCATCAGGGTATCGAAAGAAACAACTATATTGGGCTCTTGCAATAAAAATTAAGGATTACCTCTATGCTACAATGTCTATACAGCAGCAAAAACCCTAAAGTTGAAGTATTATGATTCTTATTTCACGTATGACTAAAATCTAAAATCAAAAGAAGCTGTAGTTGACATACAGTGAAGTCCTCCAAAGTGTACCCCCCAGTGATACATGGTTATTGACTAGTCTTGGCTTGGAGGGGAGGGGGAGGCAAGCAAAATTTTGATTGCATTTTCTGCTAACTTTAATGCACGGACATAAGTGAAATGGTACAATGTTTGTCACTAGACTGACAGCACGTAGACATAGGGGGGTACAATCAAAAACAGGGGGTACACTTCAAAGGACTTAACTGAGATTGATTTTATTAACAATGATTATTGTTGCATCGGCATTGATGGCTACACACAATTTCCATAGATAGAAAATGCGTCGTTCATTTTTCATTCGCGTTAAAAGGTTTTTGTGTTTTTCTTATCCCGTATATAGTGATATTGCTTATCGTACCACACAAGGATTACATAAAATAACGCACCACATGAACATGAATCTCATTCTCAAACACAAATCCCCCTGCAATGTGATAATGTGGCGAAAAAATCCATTTTCACAGAAGAATAGTCCTGTCCACTCGTACTCCTATTCAATAAGTGGATGATCTCAAACACAAATCCCCCTGCAATGTGATAATGTGGTGAAAAAACATTTTCACAGAAGAATAGTCCTGTCCACTCGTACTCCTATTCAATAAGTGGATGAACAGAAAATAATGAACAAAAATTAAAATTTATTGCTTCATCCAGCCATAGAGCTATGATTTTTATCAACAAAGTTGAACAAAGCTCAGATTGCTCAATTGAGAGCTGCTAATAGTTGTAGATAAAACAAAACCATAACTAATTAACAAAATAACTAAAACGAGTATCAAAAGATATGACGCGCTTCGCGCTTGTTCTCTCTGGTTCTTCGGGCTTCGCCCGACACCCGATAGCATAGAAAAAATGCCGATCTTGCTGGTGTTCACACACCATCAAACCACCGACAGATCAAACCGTGTCTTCGTGCTCGAACCTGGCTCGAACACTCGATTTTGGGCGGAGTCACTCGTTACACTCATGACTCCTACCCAAAATATTAAGTGCGAGCACGAAAACACCATTGGGATGATAGTACCTACACCCTGTCCTCTACTGTCCTCCAGCTTCTTCCCATCAAGCCCATCAAGCAACATGGCCGACCAAAGATAATAAGTAATGGCGCCGCGCGAAGTTGTTTCCCAGGTCCAGGTCCAGGTCCATCCCTCCCAGTGGTGGGAATATCGAGGTAACCCCCCTTTTGTTGGAGATTGGGGCTCTTACTGCCATAAATTATATCCAAACGGATTTCGTTGGTGTGATTTTGTTTTGGGGGATGGGCATTATTTGGGCGAGAGTGATGGGAATGAAGACGGCCTTGCTATCCAACATCATCTTTCTCATTGCGGAATTTTATCGAATGCTCTCGAATGCACTCTCCAGTGGTTGGTTCCTACAGATAAATTTCTCGTAGGCGTAGGTTCATGCAACCCCTGTATTTTTTTGCAACCCGAGTTCAACCCTGCAAATCATTAAACTGAAAAGTCATGTCTGGAAACCTCGCAATCAAGAGCTGCTGCGCGATGCCATAGGAAAGCTGCTCAGAATCTGGATTCTGGATCATTGTGCGCATAATTTTGTTCATTGATACAAATAGAAATTTAGGATATGCAAGCAGTTTCGTGTGCCGGTGGGGCTGGGGGGCTTTGTCTCAAGTTTTTGTTGAACTTAATTAGCATCCATTAATTTCTTTGCAGAATGTTGTGCATTTCTTGCTGTTGTTTTGGTTCAGTTGAGATATTCCCTGGATAAGTAGATGCTTTTAACTGGGAGCATATAGTCCATGCGTTAGAGGTAAATGTGCAATCATTTATTTTGAGACTTGATATGGATATTCATATGGAGGAGGTGTTTCTTTTCTGCATGATTGAGTATCTATTCTTTGCAATCCTGAGACGAGCGCATCCGCTTTGTGTCCGAAGTTTGCGTGTGTCCTTGATGTGTTAGGGCTCTGTTGCGATTCTATGTATCAATTCCCTGTTTCATTTTGGTTGAATACCATTGAATACTTAATTTGAACGGTGATTCATTTTCTCTCATTTCTTTACTTTGTGACAGAACAACTCTGAAGAGATGACAATAAGAATAATTGCAACATCGTCCAAACCAGAGTAGCTATCTGGAACCTGTTTAAGGATCTCGCGAACTAAACCTAACAGTTGAATCATATCAGAGAAGGACAATTGAAAATCCATTTTTTACTTGGCAATATGTCCGAAGAGCCAGTAGAACTTCTTCGGGGCCACACTCTATCCTCAATGGGCAATGTCCCTCGTCCGTCTCCTCCTAGAACTAGCCCCACAAACAACACATATGGCCAAAGACTTCGGGCGGCGACATCTTTCTCGCCCCACAACTCTCCATCCAGCATGGCGATTCGTCGTACAGGGACCATGGCAGCTGTACTCAGCATGGATGGAAGCAACAGGGGCAACACAAGCCCAGGAAAATCTCTGGCGGCCATAGCGGGGCCAATGGGGATTACCGTTGTGGATGCAACTGCTCCTCAACGTCCTTGGCTGGTTCTCAATTATTCGTCGTGTCCATCTTTGGAAAGCTCCACTGCAAATAATAATGATGCAAGTCATGTCAGCGCTGGGGGAATTTCTACAATGGCATTCCAGCCGTGTCCATCATCTTTGAAGCAGAATCAGAGTGTTGATGATTCAGATTCAAACAACATAAGAGCAAGCAATAATTCCTATGGGTACTCTCAATCAACATCCTCTCCAATCCTTCTAGCAACCGCACGCGGAAGTGGCATACTCATTTGGGATTGTTCCGGACGGGCATTAAGCCCCCTGTTGGGGCGCTTGAACGCCTCAGACTCTCGGGCCGGATTCGTTGGTGGTACCAAGAATAAGAAAATGAACAATAATACTACTGGTGCAGCCAATAGAATTCCTGAGGATGCCACCACAATTGATGGCCACTCGATGGGATCAGAAGAAAGCGGGGGAAAGCAACAACAAACGCAGCAATCTTCATCTTTGGTGACTGGGGAGTCTAACTCCACAGCAGCAGCTACACAAGATTCGTTAAAGTCTACTTTGTGCTCGCCGATTTCTCTCGAGCGCAAATCTAGCTTGATCAGCGTCTCGTCCTCATCGTCCTTAGTGACATCAAACGCGACCAATATAAACAATAACAGCGGCAACATGAACCCGTCATCTGTCTCAGCAGCAAAGACCACTACTGCCGCCTCTCCCTCCTCAGCTTCGGCCATCAACAGGAATTACGTCACCAGTTTGGATTGGAAGGGGCCCTCGGCGCCCATACTCCTCTCCACCTGTGGAGTCTCAGCCTGTATTTGGGATTTGCGCACCTCCTTGTTTTCTGGGCTGGGAGGTGGAAGCAGTGCTGGCGTGGCGGGCGCTCGTCCAAATGCGAGATTCACCTCTCCCGAGGATGGACTTTATCATCCTGATGCTTATTTGATACACTGCGCCTACTCTCACGACGAATCGGCTCATTCATTTGCCACGTTGGATTCTGTTGGAGTGGTCCGTGTCTGGGACGACCGGAAAGCTGATCGTCCTAGACACTCCTTCTTGGCATGCCCTGGTGGCGGCGTGGGAATAGCATCAATTGCCCCAAATAAAGCCAGTGAATCGCGCTGGGTTACTTGGGGCATAGATGACGCACAAACCTATGGTGATGACCTAGTTGTCAAAGTCTGGACTCGAGCGAATACCGCATCCACTGTTTCAACTAATGCAGATTCCAGCGAAGGGAATGATGATGGATGCGAGTCAAGTCAAACCCCGTATCACATGACCTCCAGGATAACCATGCCCGGGGCAGCCGCGGCACGTGTGCATCCATCGTTCCCAAATGGAATCGTGCTATTCAGAGACAATCCTCCACAGAAGCAATCTGGTATCACTGCTCTACAGCAGAAAAGTTCAACAGGCTTATCCACCCCCACAGGGTTCGGCGTGGTCAACCCTGGAGAGTTGAAAGAAGGAGCCGAGCAGGGCCTCATTGTTGAGGGTCTGAAGATGAGGACAACACCAGAATTGGGAGTTGTGCAGACACCTCCTTCGCCACCATCACTGATGTTGGAAGAAACTGGCAGGGACCAAGAGGTCGAAGAAACTCCTCAGATACGTGTTCATGATGGCTGGGAGGCCGAGCTCTGGAAAATCGATACTGAAGACACGCCCCCAGCAGAGACCGGAGAAGCAAAAGTAGAAGGTACTATCTATAGCAACATGGGTGCTAGGAAAGTGACTGAATTTCAAGGAGGAGGGGCTGAGGAAGATGCCCTTTCTTTTGCGCCTGGCAGGGGAGATGTGAGCAATGTCATTGCAGCAGATCTGACCGTGGTTCCGTCCGTGGAAAGAAAGGAAGAGCTAAGGTTATGTGTTCTCACCAAGGCTGGCAAGCTTACATTCTACGGTATACCAGAAGCATCAGATCTTGCGCAAGAGAAAGATAAAGAAACAACCAATAAACGAGGCAGAGTCGATATAATGGAAAATACAATGATGCAACAGGTGTCCTCTCATGTATACCAATCCAGTGCCGAACGTAAGGCTGCTGCGTCCTCTCCATGGTGGAATAAAAATGAAGAGGAGGATCTCTTTGGAGATGGTAATGCCACTGGAGGGGAAAGTCCCAGAAAAGCTTCCATGGAAAGCTTGAGGTCTGGAGTCACGGTAGATGGCAATTCCAAACCGCCTTTGGCTCCTCAGTTTGACATGGACTTACCATCCAATAGTGCACGTTTGTCAGAAAGCATAGCAGAGAAAGCCTCTGCTCCATCAATCATTCCTGATGTCGACTTGGCCTCATCTATGGAAGATGTCCCTGAGAACCAAGATGTTGACACAAGCGCTACTGGCGATGTCCAAAATTTGCCCATTGATCCGGCTGTAGCAGCCCGCGTCCCCTGCCCGCCACTCTGTGGTGCTGCCTTTAGCGGTGTCGGGGAACTTGTGACCTTCAATAATGGTCCGGTGAAACGTATGTGGTCCTATTATCAATCAAATGAGTCACTGTCGCCTAGTGGGCCAAACCTGAGCTTTTCATTCAAAACGCATATGAAAACAGGAAGCGACGTCATATCCAGTGCGACCAGTGATGATGATGAGGACCCGTCCGTCATTCACAATCAAGAGTCAACTGCAGGGCAGAGGATACAAACATCTAGCGAAAATCAAACTCTTCCCAGATCATTGGCAGACTTGATACAGATGAATCTAAGAAGCCAAACGCTTCAATGGGGGGACGGTGACAATGAACAGCCAGACAATAATGCTCAGAGTGACAATAGCAGCAGCAGCAGCAGTAGCAGCGGGGGCGGAAGCTCGAGTTACGAGGATGGTGAGCTGCTGGACCTTGAGAGTGATGATTCTGGGGGAATATCTGAGAGCGATGACTCCCAAGGCTTCTATCATATTTCATCCAATGATTCTCCCAATATGTTTGATGACTACTTTTCCACCTCTCGCAAATCACTATTGGGACCCGAACATGAGGATGCAAATGGGGCATTTGCTGGGCTTCCATCATTGTCTCCATTTGTTGCTATCACAAATAAGTATGACGACATCTTACTCAATGGGCAAACACCAGAACTGGCGCATATGTTACATCTTGGCTCTGCATGGTGGCTGAACAAAGATTTTGAAGTGCCCGATTCATCTACCTGGCAAAATAGTGAAAAAAATACCAATGTTTTGGACGGGACGAAGGATAAAATGGAATTTACAAGGAATTCTTCGGATCCGTATCTATCTGGAATGTCTCCAGAAACACCACTAGCACGTTCCTCTTCTTTTTCGCCTACTAGACCCAAGTCATCAAAGCACACATCAATGATGGGCAACCTGAAGAAACTTTTTGCTAACCAGCCTCCCACCTCAATGACACCACCTGACCAACGGTTGCGTAAGTTATTTTGTTTATGGATGAATTTCCATGGAACATCTATATCTTTGTGCTCATGGACTCAATTAAATTGCATTACGACGATTTAACAGTGAACACTAAAAACAGGCAAAAGAGTGCTCAGGTAGACTGGTCTAACGACATCCCAGCTCAGGTCTCAAAAAACATAGAGGGTCAATCTCCTAAACTTCATCTCGGGGTATACATGCTTGAAAACCCTCAAACTCCAGAAGCAGCCTCAGAGAGGCTGGCCATTACTCACAAGATTTGTCTCCACAATGCACAGGTTTGTTCCAGATTTGGGCAGAAAACAAAGGCCGATACTTGGAAACTGCTGGCTCAAACAATCCAGTCCATCTTTACTTTTGAAATTGATGAGACAGATGGGTGGGGCGGCGATGGGGATGCCCTTACATGTGGGATTGTTGAACAGGTGTTGCGCTATTATGAAGTACAAGGGGACTTCCAAATGCTCTCTACCATTGTCTGTGTTCTCACTTTTGGTAGAGATCGTAGAAGACTGTTGTCGGGAGGAGGCGGCGGAAGATTTCAACTTCTACCGAAATTTGATGAGCGTCGATTTGACAACTACATACATAGATATTCTACACTACTTTATGGGTGGGGAATTCTCACAGTGCGTTCAGAGGTATCAAAACGAATTGCGTACAGCGCTCCTTGTGCCAGGGAAGAGACATTAAAACCGTTGGAACAAAATATACGTGGAGACAAAGGAGGCGGTGATGCTCTCAAATCCATTCTTAGACCCCTCTCTGGGGTAGTTCCTAATGTCACATTCACGCCATTGTGTGGGATATGTATGGAGCCTGTGATAGAGGAGAATAATATCTGTCTCAAATGCAAAGAGTACGCGTTTCAATGTTCAATTTGTTGCAGTGCAGTCCGTGGAGCATGTACATGGTGCCCTTTGTGTGGTCATGGTGTGTATGGTACAATAGTTGAAGCTTTTCTGTCATATTTCATTTTCTAACATTGATGGCACTTCCATTGTATCTTCTTTTTTCAATCAAGGAGGACACTTAGACCATATGATGCAATGGTTTGAAGAGCAAAAAGTATGCCCAACAGGATGTGGCTGTATTTGCATGTTAGAAAACCCTTTCCCGCATCCACAATCAACTTATCCATGATCAACTAGCAAATTATTGAAATTCAATTTAATCAATTAATACATTAGTTAGTTAGTTAGTTGTTTCAGTGTTTTGGTTTTATGGAACTATCCAAATAATGACTGCCTAGGCTTGGGTGATACTTTCACCTCCCCAGTCTGGAGGCCACTTTACACTAAAAAAGTCTGTTGCAATCTACCGGATCCACCGGGCTTTCCCCTTCACTTACTATTAATACATTGGGTACTTGAATTCAATACTGTCTGGGAAGTTTGGCCAATGCCCCCATCAACTGACCTAACATCACCAGTAAGTATCTCATTCATATTTGCCATGGAAATAGCAGTGCAGCGGGAGACCATGTCACTCTAC